>JAOWAY010098864.1:0-17553 GCA_028565895.1 Goniobranchus geometricus
ACCATACCAGCCTATCGCTAGGTACTCACTTAACACCTGAGCCGAGAGAAGAAATAAGGGTAAATTTTCTTGCTTAAGGAAGTAACACAAGTAGTCTGTGGTGGGAATCGAACCTAGGACCTCCCGATCCCAAGCCGACGCCTTTACCATTGAGCCATTTGTGTCCCATAATGATCTTAGAAGAACACCAAACACCAACATCAAATTGACAACACTTTAGGATTTACATAAAGTCAGAAAGATAGCTGTGGACAGAAAGTAGTGGAGAAAATTAAGCAACATATAAGAAAAGCTGCTGAGACTCTTAAATTGCACAACTCAGAGAAAGTCATGGACAATGACCCAGCTAGAAAACAACATTAAATCAAGTCAGTCAAGTCATACATACTGCTGTTCATTGCAATTATTTAATTTCAAAATTAAGCATTTATAGTGTTCTCCCGTGTGATATTTTTCAGCAGATTCTTGTAATATTCAAAGAATTTTGTAGTAGGATGCATCTTACAAGGCTTCATATAGACATCGGCTCTCAAAGTAAAACATCATGGCGATATTTGTAGCCAAACACTTTGCCGCCTAGTATTTCATCACCATCTGTAAAACTGGGTCTTTTTACAATTCTCAATGTTGTGTTTCTTTGAAGCCAATCTGTCTATAATGCTTTAAGAAATATACTCTTTATGCTTTCGTATTTCATTATCATTTCATGGCATCTGTCTGGACTAATTAACTTCATTTACCTTTAATCGTCCAGAACTTGTCCAAACTAATTTCTTATTATATAATATTTGTGCCCACATGGAGAGATAAAAGGAACTTTGAAGATATATCCATAATCTATTATATATCCATGGCCTTTTAAATTAAATCATGAATATATTTTGGATTGAATTGTTTCTTCTTTATCGGTTGATGCCTTAAAACCCTTAATCATTTTAGCATTCTTAGAATAAAAAAATTTAAGACTTTTCCAAAATTTTATGGTTGCACTGATAAACAAATTATGTCCAATCGTGTTTTTTATCTTGTCCTGTATATTAATATTGCAATGATTGTGCTTGTAAGGAATATTAGGATCTTTGTTATACAAATGTTTCAAACTGTCAATGATTAGAATAAGTCTATTTGTCTTTTTTTTTTTTTTTCAAGGTCCAACGTGGAGTGGGACAGGGCACTCAAGTCACTATTTCAGATCTTTTGCCTTATACAGAATATGAAATTCGATTACAGGCATGTTTACGTAATGTCCTCAATGGCTGTGGCACAAGCTCTGCTGTTATTGCTGTTACACAGGAAGATATACCCTCAGGACTAGATGCCCCTGATCTATCAGCTATTTCATTTGACACCATTCAAGTCAGGTGGAAACCACCCAATAATCCTAATGGAGAGATAACACAGTATAGAGTTTATCAAAGGAATGTGGGATCAACAATTGAAATTTTGATCAATCAAATCCCTAGTGATGTGTTAGAATTCATTCATTCGGGACAAGACCTACAGCCCTTCACGGAGTATGAATACAAAGTAATGAATTTTGTCCGTTTAAATATCAGTATTTGTTATGTGTTATCACAATGTGTTGTAAGATTGTCAAGAATGTGTGCAGACATCTGGCTAAAGTAGGAGAAAGATCATGATCCCATTCTTACACCAACTGTTATTCGTCAATTATTCTACTTCTTGTTAATTTTACTTAAATCTTATGATAATTTTAGAGAGATGTAATGTGAAAATAGATTTAATGAAAAGAAGCAACAGATAACATTTTTTGATAATGTTAACATGGTGCACAACAACTTCATCATAATGCTTGTATTTCTTCTTTTTTCAAACTCTTTTTTCAAAAGAAAATATTTTTTAAAATGCAGCAATACTCATTTCATCCTTTCAGGTTGTTGTTGAGAATTCAGCAGGTGAGAATGAAAGTGATTGGTCATCTGTGCGCACCAAGGAGGCCAGACCAGAGGGTTTGATGGAACCAGAGGTTGAATCTACAAGCAGTTATGGGATTACATTGTCTTGGAGTCCTCCAGAAAAACCTAATGGAATACTTTTGCAATACAAAATATTTTATACAAAAGTGCTAGGCAATATGCAAACTGCAGAAGAATTCGTCACTGTGCATGGAAATCTTACATCTGCTTCAATATCTGCTTTAGATGCCTTCTCAACATATTCAATATCTTTGGAAGTGGCCAACTCGGCTGGAACCTTAAAGTCAGGTTCTATTACAGCTTCAACAGAAGAGGGTTTTCCAGAAGGACTTTCAGATTTTGATGTTGAAAAGATTACCTCTGGTACATCTGTGATCCTCAAATGGGATGAACCGTCTAAACCGAATGGCATTATTACAATGTACAGACTTTATGAATCAGGTTTTGATGTGGCTGTTTATATGGGACTTCGAAGAGAATTTGAATACACAAGATTGAATCCATTTACTACTTATTCAATAACATTAGAAGCTTGTACATCGGCTGGCTGTACCTTGGGAGAGCCTCAATCATTTACTACAGCTGAGGTCCCTCCTTCATCTCAGCCTAGTCCCACAATTGGAACTGTAAATTCCTCACATGTTACCCTTCAGTGGGCTCCTCCTATTGATCCAAATGGTGTAGTTTTAATGTATGAAGTGTTGAGAAGATCCTCACCTTTGAGGAGGAGAAGAAGCATTGACCTGTTTGCAGATCTATATATTTCATCAAAGTTAACTTCTTTTGATGATGTTAATGAATTCAATGCAAGTCAAAACCTTATGTTCTTACATGAGCAGTGTAGAAACGGATCAATGAATAAAATATGCTCTAAGATTTATAATGAATTCTTAACAGAAAGTGCAACTCTTAATCAAGATTTCAGTAATGTTTATGCAATACACGAAATTTCAATGAACGAGCCACATTACTCAAATTTACGCAGAGTGAAGAGGCAAGCAGATGAATATGAGATTGTACACAGAACGACTGATACAGGCAAGGATTCATACACATATACTGACTCCGGCCTTCAACCTTTCACCCAGTATCAATACAGCATCAGAAGTACCAATGCACAGGGTTACACTGACAGCCCATGGCAAACAGTGATCACAGACCAGGCACCACCAGAGGGAGTTCAGCCACCTTTACTCACTCATATACCTGATAGCATTCACAGTATCAAAATTCAGTGGTTACCTCCAGGACAGTTAAATGGAATCCTTCAAAGTTATCAGATCCAGAGAAATGACAGTGTGCCAAATAGCTTTTCAGCTGATGAAGAAAGAGAGTTCATTGACACACAACTTTCCGCCTTTAGTGTATATTCATACACATTAACAGCTTGTACAGGGGGAGGGTGCACCAGAAGTGAGCCTGCTGTGATACAAACCACAGAAGCCCCCCCTTTGCATGTCAGAGCTCCTTTGTTACAATCCTCAAATCCTAATTCCATAGAAGCTACCTGGTCATCTCCTGAAATAACCAATGGAGAAATCATTCAGTACAGACTAAAAATGGATGGTGAATATGTGTATTTAGGTCTTCAGCTTTCCTATGTCATCGATGGACTGGTCCCTTACTCTCAGCACAGATTCACTCTGACAGCATGTACAAATGGAGGGTGCACAGAAAGTATTGAAGTCACAGCACGACCTCTTGATTCACCTCCTACTGACATGCCAGCACCCGTTTTGCGTGTATTGAGTTCCAGTTCAATAGAAATCAATTGGTCTCCTCCAGTAAATCCCAATGGAATTATTTCATCTTATGATGTGCGACGTGATGGTCGATTAATTTACACCAGCAGTGTTGCAATCACTGGAACTTTGCCACTTTCCTATATTGATTACAGCTTAGTGCCTGGAGAAAGTTACACATATACAGTTATAGCAAGGAACCGGTAAGAACAATTTTTCAGGCTGTTGAAAATGTAGAGACCATAAATTTTGCACATAATCTTTATGACATATGCAAATAAGGCCGAAAATCAATCAAAATATTTCCTATCTTCTAAAAAAAATTATATAAATTGTGCAAGCAGGCAAAGTAAAACTTGCACACATTGTTAGATACTGAATATTGACTGACATTGAACAGTGTTATTACAATTTGACAAAACTTGGATAGAGGGGTGCTTCTTCCTCATAATAGTACACTGATTGACTCCCTTTGGTAGGTATAATATTTATGCTCTGAAGTAGCTTTGATAGCATGCAGTATTCATTTGTTACAGTATCAATGGTTCAAAGTTGATTGATCAACATTTAACTCCAATTTGGCTGGACTGTGGGCTAGATCTTGCTACTTCTCTTCAAATCTGAATCCGAAGATGTAGATTTCAACCAATTTAATGTGGATGATATTTCACTCTGAGTAAATGTCCTAAGATTCTTGACTTATTTTCATGACATATACACTAATGTGGCTTACGTATGGATCTCTTTTAATGTTTCCCAAATTTCAGTGATTGTCGCTTCCACTTTTTATAGTAAACATTTGATTGTCTGGTTGGTTACTTTTTAGTGTAGTTGAGCTAATTTTGTATTGATTCATTGGAGTAAATCATTGAATCAATTTAGTCCTTTTTAAGGAGGGTTTTTTTCATGTTGATTTAATAATTTAATAATTTTATTGAACAATTTCTTTGTTTGTTTCAAGTCCTTGATGCTTTGCTTTTCTCTCTTTTCTTATAAGTTTAATGGAGATGACTGACTTTTTATTTTTCAGGAAAGGAAGTGTTGAAAGTGAATCATCATCAGCCAGAACTTACTCTTCATCTCCAACTGGCTTGGCAGCTCCTTCCCTGACAGCAGTCTCATCCACTGCTATTAGAGTAGACTGGTCAGCTCCATCTCAGCCCAATGGAGTGATAGCAAATTATTCTTTATACTTGGGTATGGTTCTCCAGCAAATCTGTTTGAGGAATGTACATAATCCGGATGAGTCAATACATTTTAAAAAGGAAACAAATTTTCTATCTTAGGCATATAACTACCAGTAAATTGATTTTTTTGCCTTTAAATCATGTTTTAAAGTAGCCCTTTTTGGCTCATAAGGCTGGAAGTGAACCCAGTTTCTATAACCTGAAGCAGACAGTGATAAATGTTATCAATCACTCTCTGAAGAGGATGCTAGTCTATTACAGAGTACTTTTCCAGCCAAGGCTGTACCCATTTTTACCTGGTCGACCGAAGCAATGGGGTAATTTTTCTTGCTTAAGAGGAAACTTCATAGCGAGAATCAAACCTGTCTCTCAGTCTGCAGCCAGTGCCCTGCCACTGAGCTACAGCACCCCTAAATCATATACCACTTGCACTTACAAAACAAAAATTGGTGCTGATTAACCAGCCTGAAAAGCCCAGGAAGAGAAGTAGATCAAAATCTTTCAAAGATTGTGCATTTCAGAGGTGAACAACTTGTTCAGTGTTATATATCATAGTCGTGATTGATATTTATTTGTTGAGTTGTCACTAACTACAATACTCAGCAGTCTCGTTATGAATCGTCTACTAACTGTCGTCGTTTTAGTTATTCTAGACATGAGATCTAGATAGACCTACAAGAAATGTTTTAGTAATAAACGTATTGAAATAATATAACAAATGATCATCTCCTTGTAGATCATTGCGTAACATTCAAGGATCTAGAAATGTGAAGAATGAGGTTGAAGGCCAATAACAGGAATCCTTCAGTCTTAGAGAGGGCCATACTGAGACACCCAGATATAAAAAGTTGATTAACTGTTAAGAGTAAAAAGGGAAGATTAGGTAGGAGAGTTGTGGAGGTCAACTAGAGAGCACTGAAGGAAAGAATCGGAACTTAATGAGATAAATAATAAAGTTGGCTGTGGAATGGGATCAGTCATACTCTTTGTTGGCCACTTTTGCATTGGATTTAGCATAAAAAGCACTCAATACATTTCTTACATAAAAAAAACAGTTGAATGAAAAATGATCAACGTATTTTACAGCCAGTTTTTACAAGGATAATGATAATAAGACAATTCATTTCTGTAGCACCCACACCCTCAAACAATAGTTCTAGACGCACATTTAAACATCATACTTTAAAGATAATATCATCTTGTCAGTGTGAAAGCCACAAACAAAACCCTCCTGCCATCACTGTCCTTGACTCACTTTTTGAGATGATTCTAGATCCAGCTGCTCCACTCAATGCCTTCCTCAATCTTACTTGTCCATGGTCTTTATGGTCTTTCCTTTCTTCTTGTATCCAAGGGTTTCTATTATGTTGTGGTTCTCTTCGCTATGCTGGAATCTAGCCTTCAGATGAGATGCCCTATTCACATTCATCATCTTTAGCCTACTTTCATGTCTCTTGGTTTTTTGTTGTTGTTGTTTTTTAGGGAGGAATGTCTTGGTTTTTGGCAAAGGACATCATTTCTTACTTGTTTTTTCTGGCCCTTTATCATTAAAATTCTTTCACAGGCTCTCATTGATAAATTTGTGAAACATTTCCCGGAGGACTTAATACCTTGAACTTCACTTTGATTGTATTTACAAATTGGGCTTACTCATTTATAGATCAAGATGAAGGGAAAATGTAGATTATGACATTTGATTAGTGTGTGTTTGTCAATTTCAGCTACTGACATTGTCTACACAGGCCCTAGATCCCAACTTGCTTATACAATACCAGGCTTGGAATTCTACGCAGAATACAGCATAAGGGTTGAAGCTTGCACAGACAGAGGTTGTGTAGTGAGTGCCACAGCAACAGAGAGAACCCTAGAAGCCCCACCACAAGATCAGCCTGACCCTTCTCTTTTAGCTCTTGGTGACGAGATGGGACGTCACTCTGGAGTAAGGGCTGCATGGGAGCCTCCGCGGAAGTTAAATGGCATTCTTCTGTCTTATGAACTCTACCGTCGTGAAGTGATTTCTTCTGCTGATGGTAAGTTTTTTCATGATTTTCTTATATCATTTGTTTGCTATTCTGTCTCTTATAAGCAACATTCTGAATTTGAAATTGTTTGATTTGAATTTTGTTGAGGGCACTGAAGCATAACATTTTTAGCAAATGGAAATTTGATACTTTGTCAATATACAAGATAATCGAAAAATTAAGTTTTTTACATCTTTGATGCTTTTTATCCTTTAAAGTACTATAGGGATTCTTATTATCTTCTTTTAACACTATTTGTTAATGTATTGTACTCTGTAATGCGCCCAGAGCCTGCTTTATTGCAGGATAAGCTGCGTAACATAAATGTACTATATTATTATTATGAAGAACAACATGACTCATATTGATTCCTGAAAATAATGTTTATATCAAATAAATATCTGAGATATGATTTCGTGTATAAGCCCTTCGAATAGCTGGTTTCATGACAGGAAATTGGCACTCATCGTAAGTTAGTTTTTCAACTGCTCAGTTTAGCCACCATTCTGTTCAATCAATTGTCTTTGGGTTTTTTTCCTAAATGAAATTGATCTCTTAATCTCTTCAAGGGGAATCTGATCCAACACTCCAAAGTTTGTGCTTTGATTGTTTCCTCTGTGAATAATTGGCTTTTCCCTGAATACACTTTATCTCTTATACATTTGTTTATGAATTTTAAAAAACATATATCTCAAGTTTTGAGTGTTTCAGATCAGGACTTAGTCTAGGGGTTTGGTTTGTCATCTGCTCTGTCCAGATAAAATCATGATCTGGATATTATCTCGTCTATAACATCTAAGTGAAATTTAGTCTACAAATTAAGCAGTGATGAGTCTGTTGATATTTTTTACTTATTTTATAAGAATGGTGTCCTTGATATTCTTGGACGCCAATCCATAAAATGTTTGCGTTTCATTAAGTTTGCTTCATGTCAAGGTAAAACTTACACAATTGATTTAAAATTAATTATTTTAAATGCATATAGCAAATCCTTTACACACACTGCAGTTTTTTAAAACTTGAACAGCAAAGGTGTTTCTTCTTCATCACCAATAAGCCAACATTCTATGAGCATTCTGTTTTGACATAAATAATCATTTTCACACAGCCTGTTTTTACTCATTTTATCTTTTGCTAACTAATTGTAGGATGAAATTTTTACCTTGTGTATTCATTGTTTATAATCATTTTTGTTTTAAATCTCATCATATCTCTGTTTTCTTCTGCTTTGCTAGATCTATGGATACTCCATTATCATCATAATCATCTATGTAATTGTCACCATCATTATCATCATCATGCTGTTGCTGTCATTATTTCTCATTGTTTTTGTTTATCATACTTTTCTTATAATATTAATACAACGGAATATTTTGAAACTCATGAAAATCTGCAATCCCCAAGATTTACCATTGAACAAAAAGCAACAAACTACAAAACTTTTACATACTGAGGTATGCTTACAGACAGGACTCAGTCTAACATAGTTTGTATATATTGGAAAGAAGAAAATCTGATCAATTGAAAGATATGAAAGGGATTACTAAAAATGTATTTCGAGTGTCTCATAGATAGGCTCATCCGTTGCTCTGCTTTTGTCCACTGGGCAAGCTTTGATTTCAACCCCAGTTCTACCATGTCACAATTTATTAAACCAGCTTTGCATGACAATTCCTATCAACACTTGAACATGAGTGCAAGTGACAAAATTTGCCCTTTTGATGCACTCAATATTTGCCCATTCACACTTCTTCCTCAAAGTCATTATCATAATAATCATTATGAGTTTGGATTTTTGAAATTCTGAATCATTATCAAACATTTGGTTAGGGCATTTACTGTACCTCATATTGTCATAATTTTTATAAAGATTACTAGTTCAAATGATATTTTTAAATCTCTCTTGTTTCTACCAGCTATTACATATAGTGAGCCCCAGCTTATCTACAATGGCAGCATCACTATGTATGTTGATGAAGATCCAAACCTCAAGCCACACAGTAATTATCAGTATATGATTATGGCTGTCAATAAAGCTGGACAGACTGGAAGTGCCTGGACTTTAATACAGACTAAAGAAGGAATACCTCAAGACATTCCCATTCCAGTTGTATTGGTATGCATTGACTTAATATGTCATAACTAAGAATATAATGCCAATGATTCAGAAGAGCAGCTGCTTTAACGCTTTTCGTTTGAATATCTCAGTTATTCATAATCCCATTGTATACTTGTAATAGGAATGTCTTCATGTTATAGCCTCTATTTTTGTTATGATGAGTATTACTTGTGAAGATCATGAGTTAAACAAGGTCACATTAGATACAATCATTTGTGTTTGAAACAGCATTCAGGGTTGCAAAACTGATGTTAAAGATTGAATGTTGTAATGTGCATGGACTTCATTATTTATTAAGTACAATTCATGGTATCCTGTATATTTACATAAAGAAATAATCTTGTTTTCTGATTATATTTTTATATCTTTCAATGTATGTACATAATAATATGTATTTCTATGTGTTTTTATCTTTTTTTTAAAAAGGAAAATCAATGTACAAATGGTTTTAGAAACACAACTTGTTCCAGTGTTGTTGTATGTAAAGAAAAACAAACTAAAAAATCCAAACCATTACATTATTTGTTTCTATAAATGCATAATAATGAGCTTTCGTCCATTGCTTACGTCAATTGTTTGCATTAACAAAACATATCATTGGCCATGAAGTTTTTGTTTTTTTAGGCTTCATTCCATGAAATTCAACATTAAAGTACTTTTTTTTTTTAAATAAAAAAATGGATGTTATAGACCTGTAGTCTTAAGAAGTTGATACAATCATGTGTTATTTTTCCAGAATGTGACATCAACTACTGTCACAGTGGAATTGAAACCCCCTGGGACTCCGAATGGAAGAATTCAGCTGTATAAAGTCCTTGTCAATGACACTATTGTAAGTTTCACCTCATGATTATTGGGGCATGAGTAAAGTGATTAGTTTGACTATTATAAGTTCAAAATATTTTTTGTCATTTTGCATGTAATTACTATACTTTAATTACATCAGTGATTGGCATTTTCTCTCAATGAAATCTGAAGTAGCTTTTTATTGTCTTACTCGACCAATGCCTCCTCAATTATATTCCTTAGAAGATTTTAAACTAAAAAGGAATTTATGGGCCATATTTTGTAAAGAAATCATTCCATGAAAAGTAATTATATTCCTATGATAAATTTTATTGCATTTGTTAATGAAAAGCCTTGCTAAATGGTTGGCACATTTCCTGAGGTTATATCCTTTCACCAGAATATAAACTTGGAAACGTACACAAATAAGTCTGCCAGGAAAAAAATCCCATTTTCAAAATTAGTTTAACAAAGTTAGGTACAAAGTTTCAGTTCATTTAGAGGTAATTTGTGACATATATAGATGAAATGATCTCAGAGGCATAAATAAATATAAACACTTTCAATTAATTTCAAATTACGATTTAATCCTCAGAAAGGAAATTGCTTATATCTAGTCATACGAAAAGGGGGCACCATAGCTCAGTGGTAGAATGTTGACATGCAGACTGAGAGATAGAAAGTTCAATTCTTTGTATTAGCACATGCCTTTCCTTTCTTAAGCAAGAAAATTGTTCCTTGTTTCTTCACTCAAGCCAGGTGAAAATGGGTGCAGATTTGCCTGGGAAAATACTCTGCAATAGACTACCATCCTAATCAGAGAGTCTGCCACTAACCACTTCATGCTACAGATACCATAATAAGCTGTGGCCTTATGAGCCATTTCCACTCAACAGGGCTTTTTTTTTTTTTTTTGGTTATATGAAAATGTATGCAAATACCTCTACAGAAAGAATTGCCTAAGATACCAGTACTTGGAATTGCTTCCTTGCTAACTTAAATAACTTTTTTCCTACACTTTTACATCTTTCCAGCATTCCTCTTCCCGCTCAATGCAGCAAATAGTTGGTGAGTCTTCTCCACTTCTGCCATTTACAATATACTCCCTCAAAGCTCAAGCTTGCACAGCTGTGGCATGTGGGGAGAGCGCTGAAATCTTTACACAAACAGACTCTGCTAAGCCTCATGGCCTAGAACCTATTCAAATTAAAGGAACAACAAATGAAAGTGTTGACCTGAGCTGGGCTATTCCAGCGAGTCCAAATGGGAAAATCTCCAGGTGAGAAATATTTCAACTTTAGTTTTTGGAGCTCTTAAAGGAATAAATATCTCTTTGTTGTTTTTTTTAACTGCTCATAACAAATTGAGCTATATTCTCATTGCATTTGTCACCGTGAAATAAGAAATACCAGCCCTTTTTACATATTTTATTAGCAGCACTGTTTGATCTAAAGTGGAGTGTCAATATATCTGAGAAATTGTTTTAAAGTAACATCTGGCACCATCCTTTGTTCAAATGTCTTTGAGTGCAGAAATTAAGTCTTTTATGAATGAGCTAAGATCAATAATGATGAATGGAAGCAGTATCACATAAGTAACTCTTAAACAAAGTGTGTTTGTATACATATACAGATGAATTTGGGCTAACATTTAAATGTTGGTAATCCATCTGAAACCTTTAGTTTATGTAGTAGTCTAAAATTTAATTTGCAACATTAAAGTACTGGTAAAAAAGAGCCATTTCAGAAAAGCAAAGTACAGATGAAAAAGAACCATAGTAGAAAAGATGTCTCTTATAATACAATGTCTTTAAAGGTTTTACTGACTGTATGGATCCTACACAAGCTGTTTGATGCACACGGTCCAATGCTTTAGTCTCTAAAAATCCCAAAATGTATGTAAAGCAAAGGACAAGATTTATATCAAAAGACCCAGTCATTATAAATCCTTAATATATTGATTCTAAAGATTTACTTGACAAAAATTCACCAAATAATAATCATATTGTAAGCATAAGAATGACACCCTACCTGCTTTCATGACTATTAAGGAAAAATTGTTACGTTTTAAAAATATTTCTTTGCCTCACAATCTTGAAGTCATTTTCCAATGTGTATGGTTATAAGTTGTTGTTTTTTTGTTTTTTTTCAAAAGATGCCTTTTCTTCTCTTTATTTATTATTAAATTCACTTTTGGTTGACGGGAACTTTGGACAGATATGAAGTGTTCAAAAGGCAGGCTTGTCCTCATACATTCCAACCTTTTGAGCAGCCGTGCAGTGTTGGGGATGTTTCCACAATTTACACTGGTATTGATCAGTCTGTCAAAGCAGAGGCCCTAAACTCTTACACAGCATATGAATTTCAAATTCAAGCCTTCAATGACAAAGGAGGGGTGGACTTCCCTCAATGGGTTCGAGCTGAGACAAACCAGTCAGGTAAGTTGTTATGTCATCTTAGAACTATCCCGGGTATTTGTTTCATTGACCAGTTCTTCCTATCCATGCCTATAAAAGCAATCTTCAGAATGTATTATAAACAACTGTAATGTTCTTTATTGTGGTAGTCCCGTGCGATACTTGTCCTTGAGTTTTTCATGCCAGATGTGATAGTTTCCCCATCAGTTACCATGGTTTATTAGTCCAGAATTGAGTTATTTATTTATATTCTCTGTGAATACCTGATTTCTGGCTGCTTACCTGTGTCTAATCATCACTTGTTGCTACCTACCCACACTCATATGAACTTATATAATTACTGTACATAATCCCAGAACCTAGTAATCCAGTACATACACATTGTAATATCCGCACTCATGCATCTGTGCCTCTACAATAACAAAGCATTTACCTCTTGATTTGACAGAAGAGTTGACAAATTTGATTTCCCCATTATACAACTTGTTATGGCATTAACTATGCATTGGCACATTACCCACACCTGATTTGATAATGATTGATTATGACTATATAAAACTTACTCATGTTACTATACATGTGTATATGATTATCATGATGAGTACTTTGTTACAGATCCGTTATATGTACAATTCCCAAATCTGTTGAACAATGGATCAATTTCATCCGTGTCCTGGGAAAGCTCCTTCAGGTTGAATGGCCGCCTTCAAGAATACTTGGTCTTGGCAAATGGAATAGTTGTTTACAGGGGATTTGACACTAAACATGGAGTCCAAAGGGAAACAGACAATGAAAGTAATACATTTAGTTTCCTTTTTTTTACATCTGAAAATAATGCTTTTTGAGGAGCTAAAGAAATTGAGGCATATTTAAAAAATTGTGGATTGCTTAGCAGATAACTAATGGCATTGCACAACAATTAAATGAAAAGCATTCATTGTATGTTTTTAAGAGGTAGATTGATTATTCTAAGTTTGGTATGGTAAAGATTTGATAAGAATATGAAAAATTAAGGTGAACCATTAAAGAGGCACTTTATAACCAATTGCTACTTTTTTTCCCCCATCAGTTATCACTTTCATCATTCGGTTGATAACTGATAAGGGCCAGGCTTCAACACCAGCTATCATCTTTGATCCAAATGCAATTGATAATATAGGTAGGTACTTTCTTTAAAAAATGCTGATGACCCATTCCTAAAAGTTTTCATGCCATTCCTGATTTTTTATAAGCCTTCATTTTCAGTCATAAGTGGTGTATTTTTCGAAAGCTGTGTATTTGTAGAAGGTGCAGTTAGTTAAATAGTTATTGTAGTGATCTCCATATCAAGGGAGACAATGTGGCATAGGTTTGAGACCATCTTTCTGCTGCTGATTTGGGTTTTTCTTTGAATTTCAGCCTGAAACTAGCTCAGGTAATGTTGAAACAATTCCTACAAAACCATTCAGTAACAAGATTTAGATTTTATTATTAACTGTTTTGTACACCGTGGATATTCCTTCCTTAGCATAGAATAAGTTGAAGGTATCTGTCTATTGCAAAATCTGTCAACAATTTTTTTTTTCAATGAAATTTCTATTTTCAGTCTTTAAGTAGTAGAATTGATTATGACATGCTAAAAGGGAGAATATCTGATATTGATAACCCAGAAGCATGTTCATCAGAAAGAGGTTGTAGTAATCTCCTCAGATTGGCTTATGACAGATTTGAATAGAGAGCCACGATCACCACAGTCTGTTCAAGACAGGTCACCAAAAGAAGAGTATAATACTTGTATGAGAAAAGACTCAAGTATCTGATTTACCTAGACTTGAATACAGACAAATGTGGAGTGAGTTCAGGAAAATTGATGTTTTGGATGCATCTAATTTCTTCATATACTCCAATGCTACATTTATTACAGGAGACAAATTCAAAATGTGGAGACAAATTCATAATGTACATTACTGGATATCAGTGTGCTGAGGACAGAATTTGCTTATTCCTATCATTGGAAATCTGGAAAAATTTGAAATAAGGGATCGAAGGATTTCAAATATCTTTATCATTAAATTCATTGACGCTTTTGCTTATTCAGCATAGGCCTTTTAAAGATTATGATCCTATTAAGCCTTAGATTATGAGATGACATAAGACCTCAACTACAATCCTGATTAATGATTTGTTATTTTGTTTTCTCATTTAGGCACAACCAGTCCTCCTCCTTCACCTACTGTTACTGCTGCTGCTTCCTCAAGCCTGGAAGTGTATGAAGAAGTCTGGTTCATTATTGTGATGTGCATTATTGCCCTTGTACTATTATTTATCATTATAATTGTGTGTTTATGCAAGAGTGGGCAGAAGGCACCATACATCAGAGAAAGAATGCCATTACCAAGACAAGTTCATCAAAAACCGACAAGAAATCTATATGTTATTGATTCTGGTGACGGAAGTGTGCTTGATGTAACAGTAAGCTATAAATATTTCATTTGCATTCGCCGTATGTAAAATTCTGTTGAAGTCTCTTTGAATTATTTTAACCCTCAAAATAGCTTATCAAACTGTGAATTTGACAGTAATAGCATAGATAATATTTTGTTACTTCTCTGGAAGAATGTACTCAATCTTCATTCAGGTAGGACATTTTCATTCCCTTACTATTTCAAAGGAGATCTATGTTTCTGCCACAACTGGAGTCTGTTATATATGGTTACGATGATATAATTTAGAGTCCATTACGACATGGGTCCGTGTATGAAGTATATCTTAACCTGAACACTTTGTTCTGAAGTATTACCTTTTCAAAAAATAATGCTTCCATCATGTACAAAATTATGATACATCAATGCTTTTTCAAGAAATTTAGAAACTCTTCTTTGTAGTTATGTCCTTCAGTGTGCAAATTTGTCATTCTCTTTTCTTCTCAGGACTTACCACGGGAGAGATTAAGTGACAATGACAATATCTTTCAAGGCCCAGGCTATGGCTTAATTAATCCAGCATTTGCACAAGAAGGTCCTTTAAGTCAGGCATCATCAACTAAAATATCAAGGTCATATACTCAACGAGAAATTGATGATACAATGCGGGACTGGGACAGACTTTTTGACAGTGGTTTGGTAAGATGTGAAAACATGTAATAAAAGTAGTAATAATAATAATTCAACTGCAACTTACCATTTTATCAACTGTGTGAATAAGATTTAAAAAGACAGAAATAAGACTTTGTATCATTAACTTAAACCTGGCACTTTTTGCCACTCATCATTGTTTTTACTTCCTTTTCATATGATACGATCTCTGAATGTAACGGTGTTTGTAGAAAATGACTGGCTTTTTAGGGCTAGTGGAGATTCAATGTTATTCAAAAAAGTCATTGAGGTTTGGCCTTGATGATGATAGCGGTATCAATAATAAAAATGAAAGAAATAAGAATAAGCATAAGGTTATTGAGCACTTTATTTACCCCTGAAAGTGCTTGTTGGTGCTGAATGGTATGAAGAAAAGTATACTGACATACAGGTCACTAATGAAAAAAAACATGCATTTATCAGCGTAACCAGAACATGACTTATTAACATATTAAAAGAAGACCATTCCAAAGTATGACTACAGCAACACAAAGAAATCTTTCTGAAAAAGCATGATGACTAGTATCATTCAATAAAAGCAAATTTGAAAACCTTAAACTTAGTTCGAAGTGTCAGATATTTTATTCTAATGGTCATATCAATACAAAGAGATGTCCTAAAAACATTTTGTTTCTCTAATCATACTTTCTTCCCTACTTATATTTTTTCAGTTTGATGACCTCGATGATGATGATGATGATGATGATGAAAGCAGTTTTAGTGGTCAAACTTACAGCTACACAAAGGAACAAACTGTTTTTACTGACACTCATTTGTGATGAAAGTTTTGTATTTTCATAAAATCTACAAAATGAACATGATTTATATAAAATTGTATCACAACAGGGATATGATATATATGCATGATTGATTCTTACATGTATAAGACTTTCATTATATGTGGCTTAAGTATGAGACCTGTGAAGCGTACCTGATGGTCATGGAAGTCTCAAGAGTCTTTGTGAAATCATAAACATTTTTATACCTTCTTATAGTCTACTCTTAAATTAACATCATCTTCATTACCCTTACATAAGCTTTTTACTTATTGATGGTCAGCTACTTCCAGGGATGAGAGGTTGTCAGTACAGAGTCAATAAAAAAAGACTTCTGGAGAAGTTAATGTTACTGAGACTCAGATACATGCAAATTCGTAAATGGATTTTAAATGTATATTATGAAATTAACATGCTTGTATCAAAACAAAATGCCTTAGGCTAGTCATTTGTGTTCAGATAAGTTTAAAGGCCAATGATTGCCTGGAAATTTTATCAGTCTCTACTCATTTGATACTACTATTCTTTAGTTTCAGGACTACTTCCATTTGTGGACTTTTGTCCACTGTGGTGTCTCAGTACAGATAGGTGTTCAATATCTGGCATTATCATCATCCTGTTTCTGTCATGTTTTATCATAAGATATTCATGGACCTGAAAATATGCCTAGGTTTTGATCTATCTTGAATTAATTGTAAAAGAAAAGAAAAAGCACAATAGGATTCTCTTGGAGTAAGAAATTGAGACATCCTCATGGCATCAAGAACATGCTCCCACCTACCATAACTATCTAGTATGATCTTCCACCAACCTCTGGAAGTTCGAGATAGAAACTTCTTTAATCAGGCTGTCAGACTGCAAAGAGTTTAGATAACCACACCCACAAGAGAAAGAGGGAAGAAAGGCATGTGCAGATGATCTCAATTCCTCTATCTCTTGAGTATTAAAAGCAAGCAAAATCAAGTTTGAAACAAATTCTTTCACCTACTGATCTTTAAATGCCAGAGTCATAAAAAATGCAAATCAAATTTTTAAAAAGTAGGATTGGGTGACTTGTAACGGAGTAAGTTATTACAAAAAAAATTATCGAGTATGAATCTAGATCTAGATTCTAGAATGGAAATACATATAAAAGTTATGGATTACTCAATTATAATGCAAAACACGACAAAACATGTGACATTTTGGACAAATGTCCTTCATCAGACAAAGAAACACAGGGACAATCTGCAAATACAATAACAGAAATATTAATGTATTGTAAAAGCGATAGCTTAGGTATGCAAAGGTATCTCTTTTCCTGTATCGTGGGTCGCAGGAAGTGACACTGATATTGCACGCCATTGAAACTAAGTTAAAAACTAAAAATAATCATGACGGGAAAGAGAGTGAGAGAGAGAGAGAGAGAGAGAGAGAGAGAGAGAGAGAGAGAGAGAGAGAGAGAGAGAGAGAGAGA
>JAOWAY010098865.1:0-11124 GCA_028565895.1 Goniobranchus geometricus
ATCATGCGCCGAACTTTGAACCTTAAAAATGACCATGACCTTTAATCGTTTAGAAACTTTATACCAAAAGAGCTCTTGTTTTTAATATTTTCTTTTTCAAAGTGAAAGTAGAACTGATATTCATCAAGCCTACGAGATCTAGATCTAGATTTAGATCCAGAATCTAGAGAATCTAGATCTAAATCTAGTCTAGTCTCGACTATGTAAAAGACTGATGCTGCTGAGTCTAGATCTAGTCTCTTATGTTAGTTCACTTAATTTTTTTTTTTTTAAATCTCTAGATCTAGTTCTAGATATTCAGTCGTCATGCTAATCTTGATCTAATTATCTAGATCTAGATAGATCTAGATCAAGAGTAAGAGGCCGTTCTTCCATATGTATGCGCCAGGCTGCCATGGACGCCACTTCTCACTATTCGTACTAGATCTAGATTAGATCTAGATCTAGATCTAAATCTAAGCTAGATCTAGATGGAGTGTTGTTCCATATGTCCCTGCCACTTTTCACTTATAAACATTTCGTTGTTTTATCTTCAAATATATATCAAATAAAACTACATTCTCTAATTCATACCATTGGGACACTTATACTTCTATTAAGCCTTCTATCTTATACGCCTTTAAAATCAAATGATCAAGTCGAGGCGAAAATGATGTTTTTGGCAGCCATTTTGCAATGTACTTGTGTGTCTTTTATTCTCAGTCGATACTTCTGTAGTCAACTTCAGTAGTTGGAGCGATTTGATCCTGAGCACAGGTTGGTGTCATAATAAGTGTTATCGTCTGTTTAACTGTTCTCGACTACTCAAGTATCGTCTTGGTAGTCATGTAATCCTACATATGTCCAGTCTTCTCAAATAAACTTCTTGCTTCTTGGCCCTTGAACCGATCAAGACGTGTTTCTTCCTTCTCTTATTTTCTTTGCACATAATGTATTATATATTATATGAGCCAACTAATAACATTATAATACGACATGGTATCAAAAGCGTCGTCAAAAGTTGTGTCATACGTTGACATCACAAGTCAGAAGTTATTTCAAAAGTAATTTTGGACACATGCTCTTCATCAATTCATGGATTTACTTTTGGAAATCCAACGCAGATAAGTAGACAATTATATTACTTGTTTTCCTTTTCATATGCTGTGAACACGAAAACCAACCCAAAAGTGCAGACAGACCCTTCCTCATACCTGTAACTCATGCCGTCACCACGTAGCCTCCGCCATCTATCATGCATAATAAAGTCTCCACGGACCCTGAGAACGGTACTGGCGTTAAATGAAGTTCAAAACAAGACGTGCATTCTGTATCGGCGACTGAGACAATTAACGCCTGTCAGACGTTGATTTAATGTCCCCCAAAGACTGTCTTAGATTATCATGAGAACGGAGCATCACCGCTGATCACGAAGACTGTGACGAGAAGGACGGCCCAAGATGCCAAAATTTAATCCACCAGACGAGCTCAACTTTCAAAAGCCATCGCGGTAAGACTGGAAAGAAATATTTATGCGGCTTCAGTTGGCAACCAAATTAATCCAGGAAGAAGGAGTGGTACAGGTGTCAACATGGATTTATGCGATGGGAAAAGAGGCAGACAAGATCTTCAAGTCGTTTACATTTGAGAATGAAGAAGACAAAGAGGTCTATGACATCGTACTTAGCAAATTTGAAGAGCATTTTAATTTCATTCCAAAGATCAATAAGTTTTTCGAAAGGTCAAAGTTTCACAAAAGAATCCAGAGTAATGGTGAATCCATAAAAGAATTCGTAAGATCGCTGTATGAACTTTCAGAACATTGCAATTTTCAAGACAGAGATACACAAATTTGCGATCAACTTGTGATAGGTCTCCAGGATAGATGCCTATGTGAAAAGTTGCAGTTGAAAGACGATTTAACTTTGGTATAGAAATTGCCAGAAGTCACAAGCTAATTAGAGAACAAAACACAGAAAGAACCTTCCCAAAAGAAATAGATGCTATGGAGCTCAAAGCAAGCCACAGAAGTTACAAGAATAGTGAGAAGAAAACGGCTAGCAAAGGCTACGTCAGAGGAAGAGAATACCCAAGGGACCAACAAAAGGAAACAGAGAGGCATGGTTACCGCTCATACTCGCAGCATTCACCTACATGTACTCGATGTGGTACTTTGCATAGCCATAACATAACTTGCCCCCCGATGGGATAAACCTGCGAGAAATGCAGGAAAAGAAACCACTTTGTGCAAGTTTGCAAAACGAAAGCCATTGCAGAGAATATCGATACCGGAGCAGTCAGTGATACTGCCAGAAATGATTTTGTAGGCTCAATAGAAGACCAGGCAGAGAATGCATGGCATGTCACTCTTGAAATGAGACACCAACCAGTCATTTTCAAAATTGACACAGGAGCTCGAATTCTCGAAATATCTTCAAGCAACTAGGGTCAAGAATAAAACTGAGACAATCAGGGAACATTCTGCAAAGCCCAGCTGGGAAAATAAACACAGATGATTACTTCATTGAACCAGTTTGTTACAAGAACAAAAAATACAATGTAAGAATCTTTGTCATAGACACAAATAGCAGTTATTGTCTTCTAAGTCGTCAAGCATCAGAAGCCATGAACAGGGTTACAAGAATACACGAAATGGAAAATGCACAACCATACACACAACAAATGCCCTGAGAAGAATACCAATCCCATTGCTACAGAAAGTGGAAGAGGAATTGGAGAGAATGAAAAGATGTGGATACAAAGAAGAGGTGACTGAACCTACAGAACGGTGTGCACCGATAGTTGTAGTTCCAAAAGCTGATGGGAAGGAAATCCGACTTTGCGAATGTGCGAATCAAGCAGTATGGAACGCAAACCTACTCAAGAGAGCCCCTCATTCCAACACCTTTAGCCTACCTGATAGAGCATGGCAGAGAAGGCAGCAGCAGACATCTTCTATCACAACAATAAGGCATTCATAGTACTTATTTATTATTCACGCTTTTAGGAAATTGGATACCTTCCAACTCAAAATGTTTTGACAGCCATCCTGAAACCAAAAGTTTTTTCGCTCGACACGGAATGCAAGAGACGCTTGTCACTGACAATGGTCCGCAATTTTCCTGCAGAGAATTCTGAAACTTTTCAAAAGAATGGAAATTTACCCATCAGATGACGTCGCCATACTCTCCTCAGGGGAATGGTCAGGCTGAAAGAGCAGTTCAAATTGCCAAGAGAATAACGAGATGAAAAGATCCATTCACAGCACTGCTGGCATATAGAAGTTCAATGCGCATTTACACAGTCAATGCTAAGCATGGGAAGGGAAATTAGAACAAAAATTCCCACTCTCAAAGACAATCTTTTCCCCAGACACATAAACCAACATGAAGTCAAAACGAATGACAGCCAGAGTAAACATCGTTATAAGAAGTGACAAGCGACATGGAGCAAGAGAATTGCCTCCACTGAGGAACGATAAAACAGTCCTCATAAAGTTGGACAACGAAAAGGAATGGGTAACACCAACAAAAGTCATGTCAACATATTCACGCAGGTCATATCTTATTGACACTAGAAACCAAATTTTACGTAGAAATCGTCGCCATATCAGGGAGACTGACCACGACAGACCTCTAGAGCCTCACAATGAACCAGTGGAGTTTGACATCAACCCTGATTCAACGACACACACCGAAATAATGTCTTCCCAACGGAAGGAGGAAGAATGTGGTATAAATCGGACCGGTACTGCTGCGACTCCAACGTTGTCACCCCTACTATCTTCATCCCCTTATGTCACGAGACACGGGAGAAGAATCATTCGCCCTGCTTGATATCATGAGTAACGGTACATCTTTATGGCCTGTAGGTTTGATTAGCAGAGATGCATAATTCACAGTCTGAATAGCAGACTATTATAAGCTTGTGATTTCGTGAACATTAGATGAACTCTAGAACAAAACATCTAGACAAAGCCTTAATGCATTCCGTATTAAAGATGTACTGATAAAGCAACATTTCAGTAAACAAAATAATGATGAGTCATGTGTGGTAGGTAGGAACTGCTTTGGTTTAGGGGAAACTCGGGTAAGGCACTGGCTGAGTGTGGGATCCGAACGCAGCAGGCATTTTTCACACAGGGCGCTGACACTGTTTTAGGGGATTGTCACAGATTTATTTAACTATCCGCCTCCCCCTTAAAATGTAGCTATCAACATTGGCACCGTTTAAGGGGATTGTCACCAATTTATCTAACTATCCTACTCCCCCTCAAAATGTAGCTATCCACATCTTCAACCCTTGATGTAGAGTGAGGCAGGCAAATGGTGGCAACACATCAGGAATTCCAAAAATAAGGACACAAGTAGATCTGTAACTGAAACTTCTTCATCTTCGTTAACATCAACCCCTTTACCATTAAGCCCTGTATCGGACACAATAGAGCGGGTTGGATTTGCCCGCCACTGCGTTTGATCAAAACTATAAACAAAATTCTTTCGTTTTTTATCCTGTGGCAAAAAGTGCCTAGTACCAATGCATGATACTCCCTCCATTATTAGTATTATTATTACGCCGCTGATGTGGAGGGATCATATGAAATTAATTCCGACAGTTAACGCTAATGACATGTCTTTTCTTGGGCAAAGGGGGGGCAGCACCTTCGGTAGATGTGACCATAGCAATAGCAATAGCACTGTAACTTAAACGTCTTTAACTTCAACCTCGCTAACAGCAACCCCTTAACCATTAAATGAACCCCTAATCGGGCACAATAAAATATTGGGAAAGGGGGGGGGGGTGGAGGGGCCCAAAAATTCAGATGGATGATCTCAAAAACCAAATAAGATCTCCTTTAGATCTAAATCTAAATCTAGATTTTTGACCGACCCCCAAAAAATGGCATCCTGAATCTTTCTTCATGCTGAGAAAGTTCTAAAGCGATTTTAAAGTAAGTATAAATTGAAACAAAGATTACAGCCCTTAACTTTAAGTACCAAAGATAAAACAATATCAGATCATATATAGATTGTAGGAATCAATATCTAGGTCTATTTCTAGATGTATAGATCGACTGATCGCGCAGATCAACGAATCACGCCTATCATATCTACAACACACTGACATAAGATGCTTATAGATCACGGTAATCCTAAAGTTTGGCGTCATCCTTTGTTTACGTGCCCGCTATCTTGTGATGTCATCGGTTTTGGTGGTAATTGTTCACCAGAAATCATGTGTCATACGTATCAAATTGATTTATCTGAGAACAGTATGGCTTCATGACAAAACAAAGGATTTCACAAAAAATAACAAAAATAACACCAGATTTTAATGCCGCGCATACATATGAATATTATATTGAGGGCGACATTTTATGTCAAAATGTCACCTTTTTTGTAGCGGCGAATTTCAAAGATAATAATAATTTTTGAAAAATAAAAAAATAATATTTATAATCATATCAAATAACTGTAAATAATACAATATTGTTATCTATTATTGAGATTGAGCGTAAACAACTTGAGAAAGAAAAAAATATATCGATATTTCAGCATTCTGAATACTCGCTCCCCGATTACCACCAAACCGTTGATGTCACAAGATGTTGGTCATCTAAACAATACGGACGACGCCAAACTTTAGGATTACCTAGATCACTAATGTATATCTGCAGTCCTTGAATGAAGACTTCCTGACTTCTAGGCAGCCATTTTGAGACTTATTTGCTTGCCACACAGGAAGGTGATGTTTATTATTTGCAGCAAAACTTTTTTAAAAACTGGCCAAACTTGTTTTTGAGTCCCCATGGTTTTTGAACTTCAATGCTGCGATTCCACAACTCAATCCAAAAAGCTGGCTCACCCAAAGGTAGTGCTGAGCCCTCCATAGCCCCCCATTTTCTATTGTATCCGAGTAGGGGTTTATATTAAAGGGGTTGATGTTAAAGAAGTTATAACAAGCCTGCCCTGTATGTCAATTGATCATGTTAGAATCGATTACTGCTTGTGAGTATCGGGGTTGAAAATTTAAGAAAGAACTAATCGGAAAAAGAAACTAGAAAGTATAAACCACATCTGCATCAGACCAATTCTGGAATTTACCTGTCACAGTAACAATATCCTGTTCACATGTAAACAGACGGGAAGTCTTCATTCTAGGAGTGCGATGTAGATCTGCACTGGATTCTATATATCAAGGGTGGATCCTAGCTAGATCTAGACAAAGCCAAGGCCACCAGTGACTCGCAGTGAGCAGTGATCATTATCAAAAAGGAGACAGTTAGAGCTCCCTTCCCTTTTGCCCCTCTTTTTCATCGCCAGTTCCAATATGCCAAGCCGAATGCGCTGATATGACATCTCTAGCCCTCTTCGCCCTAACCTAAGTAACAGCTGAGTGTTGCAAGTTTATGGGTATTGTATAGGCATGATGTCTATATATGATCTATATAGAACGCGATATATGTTAGGCGTAATCAATGCTGAGTGTAATCAATCCTGATAGATCATAATGAGGATCCTTCACTAGATATTTCTAATTACACAGATAATCCACCACTACCAATTTGCTGAAAAAAAGCCTCCTGAGCAGACACTTTCAAAGGGTTAAACCAACAATGGCAGCAATATTACAAGAAGAGACTAAAGAAGTGAGTATCTATTTGATACAATTATATAATATATCATCTAGTCATAGCCTGATCCAATGTCATGGGAAAGGCTGATTGTTTTTTGACATTTAAATTTTCATTTCTTTTTATACAAATTTTACTTACTGTGATAGATAGTTTCATTTTGAATATTTAAACAAGTTATGAGTTGATCACTTTAACCATCTGTCTTAATTCAAGTTAAAGTATATTTTTCATCTTTTTATTTTTTCACTTAGCTTCCACTGGCAGTTGCAGAAAGAATGAAAGCTACACTTTTGGGGCAATGTATTGGAGATGCTTTGGGGATTTTGACAGAATTTTTAACTAAAAAGGAAGCAAAGGAGGTAAAAGATTCAAAGTTTTTCATAAAGGCAAAAGAAAAAATAAGTGATATTTTACAAGTGAAAAACAAAGACAGTCATTAATTGACATATTTACTGTCATAAAATTCTCATCGCTTCAAAGAACAATTTCTCTTACTATTGTATCAGAGAACAATTTCTCTTACTATTGTATTATGAATTTCCTGCTTATGAAAATGACACTGATAAGAATTTATGAATGCTGAGAATATTTACGTAATTTATTATTTGTCATGTTTTGTCATTGTCTAAAAAAAGAAATTCAAATATCTTTCAAATTTTCTTTGTTTGTCCCCTGCCTTATTTGTATTGGATATGCATCCACTTTCAGGTGAAAAAATGTTGATTTTCGAAATATGGAAATTTTGGAACACTAATTTATAATACTTAATTCAGCTTTTTTTTTTTTTTTCACTCGAAACATACATTTCTGAAGATTCTCACCATGATGAACTTTCACATGTAGAGAATGACACCAAAGATATGCATATTTGTACCCATCCTTTTTGTTTTATAAAATTTTAAACTTTTATTTAGAGAAATGTCCAATGTCTTTTAACTGGCTTTTTTTGCTGTTTTCATATGTTCTAACCACTCTTACATCATATTCACCCTGCAATTGCTACCAAACTGGACACAACTGGGGAAACTAATTCCACATGTCATGAAATATGTACCAGTATTTTAGCATCTTGAGCAGAAGATTGAAGAGTAGAAATTGCTTACTGACATTTTTTTCTTTTCATTTTCATGTAACAAGGCCTATGGGAAGAACCCAAAGTCATTAAAATATGAGCAGAAAATATCTGACTTTCATCGGGATGGTTGGAAAGTTGGAGATTGGACAGATGATACCGACCAGATGATAATGATTTTACAGTCTCTTCTCTTCAACAAAGGCGAGGTGGGTAAAAAGGTGCATAAAATAGGCCGATGATATTATAAGTGTAGTGATTCCTGATAGATGAGGCATGGGTATGAGTTTTACTTTGCTGCATATATTAATACAGATTCATCATAATAAACTAAAAGTGCATGCAGGATTTATATGAGATTTTCATGGAAGGCTTTGTAAAATATGTTGTTTCATATGTTTTACAGTCTTTAACAACATGCTTTCCAAGGACACGGTCCGCATAACTATGGTTTTTCCAGACAAGATAATTTTTTCTTTATAAATTGGCCCTTTAACAACATGCCCAGGCCTGGGTTACAACACGATTTTGAACAGAAACTTTACTTTCTAACTTGACAAAATTAATTTCATTTGCTCGTAGACCTCCCACTTAATGTGTATAGCGCATTACATTAAGCTATACACCTCAGCTCTTAATAGGTGTTGGTACAAATGTATATAAAATAGGCACCTGCCAGACAGAAAGGTAAATTTCTGTCCATGTGGACAAAGCAAACAGTGATCACTATCCAGCTGAGTAGGCTTCACCAAAGACAGGACTCCACCCACCGTGTACCTGTCAGACAATGATCACTGTCCAGCTGAGTAGGTCATCGACAAAAGACATGGCTCTACCCGCCAGACAGCAAGGCATTTTGTGTAAAAATATGGTGACAGGGAAACTTTGAGATTACACTGACATAAGTTCTGAGTCTGGCATTGCTCAATGAATACTCTAAAACAAATAAGTCAATTCAATTGCTGATGTGCATCTCACCAATGAGGTAACCCTTAATTAGGAGACTTTCCTTGACTTGCTTAGTCAGACTTGAGTGACTAGGCATTGGCTCTGCCCCCTCACCCGAAGGCTACACATTTGTTGTTTAATATGCGGGAATTTATCGCATGATTGACAGGTTTGGTAAGTAATGGGTTCATCAGATTTGATCAAATGCATAACCTATATGTGGGTGTGTATTTGATTGGTTGTTTAATGAGAGAGTCGGTATGAATTGGTGAGATTAACTGCTTTTCTATAAATATTCATTCCTTGTGGTCCGTCTATGTGCATGGTCCGTCTAACAGCACAATGTTTCAATCTCCCCAGGCCATTTTCTTTGAGTTCTAGTTCTGTATTGCATAACACTTTGGTACATCATTAAGGTAGAAAACATGATTTCAGTCGGTTAATGAATTCAAATTTAAATACTTCTTCAACAGTTATTTTGCTTGCCCTTTCTTAAAAGGGGGCAGATAAAACATTACATAACAATATGGTAAACCTTTCAATAAAGTATGATATCTGTCAGGTTTTATGTTTTATTAAAAAAATGCTTTCATTCTCATTTGAATCTTCAATTTTTTTCTTCTTCTTCTTCTTCTAGGTTGTAGTCTCAGATTTTGCGAAAAGGATGAAACGTTGGAAGATCAAAGGATTCCCGGAATTAGGTAAATTTGGATGTCAAGGGATTGGACGTCTGACCAAAAAAGTGCTTGAGCATCCAAATTTTGTGACCAATCCTCAAGAGGTTCTTGATTTTTTTCTTTTTTATGTATTGAATGATTTTATCTCCTCTTTTATCTAGAGGAGGGATAGAGACTTTTTAAAGGAGATAAGGATAACAATGCAGTGGTCTATATTTATAGAACTCTTTCTCATGCCATACCAACAAGGACTTGATATTGATTTCATTATATAATGTTTTACATTGGTCTCTACTTCAGAGACTAGTCCATTGGTGACAATATAAGCGGCCTCGTAGTCTCTTAGAGGAAGACATGGGAGTCAATTCGATTTAACATCTGTCCCTTCTCCGCAAGTTGTTTGGGTGCCAATAACGTGAATGGTGACCCCTAAAATAAACCACATGACCAATGTTTACAGGATTCAATTGGCTCAAAAAGATGTGGAAAGGTTTATTTCTTACTTTAAGCCAATGAAAATAACTCTTTCAACATTTTTAAAAGGGAACTGAGCTTGCAGGAGGAGGAGGCACTTACGAAAATCCACCTGGGCAGAGCATAGCATCGTGTAATCACAACTGACACCAGTTCATGCCAAATCATTGAGCTAGTCAGTACATTGTCATCGAATGGGCAATCCCAACAAGACCAGTCACATCAATAGACAACATCGTCCTGCAGCCAATATTTGGTGAATATCATCAAAACAGCCATCACAAGTGTGTGTATTGTGGGTATGGTATGCACACATATGAGGACGCATACATTCATTTCCTCATTTTTCTTCACATGGAGAAGGAATAATGGAACAAATTTTGTTATCAATAAAATGATAATGTAGGAGTTCAACCAGGTGAAAAAAGGCAACCTCTTAGGCGGACAATGGGTCAGGGGACCGGTCTCATAGAGAGGACTTTTAGAGAGAAAAATTTACCCTACAAATGAACTTTAGTCTTTAAGGCAGATCTGCCTCTTGCATGGGGGCCTCTTATGTGGGGACCACTATATTACTATTATGCGTGTATGATTGTGTGCATTGTTATCTATTATAAATGAGCTAGCTCCCAAAAAGTGCAGGGGATACTTGGGTATAGAAAAAATATGTTGAAGCATGCAGTTTGGCTTAAAGGTTTTATAAATTGTGGATTTTTACATGGGACCATAATTTTTTTTATTGAAATATTATTTTGTTTGCAAATTTAAAAAAAAATCATGTATTTTTTCAGTCTTAAGCACGTGGAACAGGAAGTAGAACCTCGGCTTTCCTGAGTCACATTCTTGTTGACAAACTGTTTAGAAATGAAGTAAAAAGATACGAAGCTAAAAGGAGCCAGAAATATAAAGCCTGTGGCAATCACTCCAGTGCCTCCAAAGCCATTGGACATAGGCCACCCAACACACCCCTACTCTTTATAGAGAAGAAAGAACAAGAGCTTAAGTCTAGCTTAGGGAGAAAAAGGTTCACACAGGTCCTTAAAAGTCCTTAGAGTGCTTCATTAAAAAAAAAATGAAGGCCTTACAAAGTACTTCAGTCCAAAGTAATTGGTGAAAGTCCTTAAAATACAATACAATACAATACACTTTATTCATCCCTTTCGGGAAATTCGTTGTACAGACATGTTTAAATGCAACATGATTAATATAACGAGTGATAAAAAGTTAATTGGAATTTACATAATATAATACAGAAATACCGATAGTGAGTAAAAATTCAAGACACATAATATAATGCATATCAGAGTTAAGTATATAAAGATTTCACATAAACATTT
>JAOWAY010098976.1:0-11123 GCA_028565895.1 Goniobranchus geometricus
TGGCTTCAATGTTTATCAGAGTGACAGACACCCAAATGCCTTACATAAAACCAAAGGCAGAGTGTGTCTATGTGAATAAAAAGTGGTGTCTCGTAAACAATGCTCATATCAGAGAAACAGTGTGCTGTGCTGACATTTAGCTCCTCACTCTTGTCTATTTGTCTGTTTCACCTACCAAGGGAAATAACCTCTATATAACTGAAAGACGTTCAAATACCAACTTCAGTCAATGCCAACACGGGTCTTGAAATCTTGACAGACCGAGCCAATTGAAAATTTTTGTCATGATGTAGTGACCATCATCTGATGCTTAAGGTTACAAAAACTAAGAAATGATTATAGATTTAAGACATGATAAATACATTGTTGAACCTCCTAAATTTGGAAAATAAGTTGTTGAACAAGTGTCTGAATACAAGATCTTGGGCTGTGTAATGATAATGAACTTTCTTTTATATCACATGCTAATTCTGTTGTCTCAAAAATTTTGAGACGTGGTTCAAGGAATATGTCACTAATGACACCACTTGGATTGATGGCTTCAATGTTTATCAGAGTGACAGACACCCAAATGCCTTACATAAAACCAAAGGCAGAGTGTGTCTATGTGAATGAAAAGTGGTATCCCATAAACAATGCTCATATCAGAGAAACAGTGTGCTGAGCTCCTCACTCTTGTCTATTTGTCTGTTTTACCTACCAAGGGAAATAACCTTTATATAACTGAATGTCGTTCAAATACCAACTTCAGTCAATGCCAACACGGATCTTGAAATCTTGACAGACCAAGTAACCATCAACTGAACGACAAACCTGATGCAACAATCATAATAATTGAAGACTTTCAACAGGCCCTTCATTGCAACAGTCTTGTAGAGCTTATGAACTTTACAACATTATTTTTATGAGGGGAATGAATATTCTAGATTGAATATTCTGCAATATTCCCGGAGCTTACATAGCATCAGTGTTGCTTCCTGTAAGAAATTCATACCATGACGTTGCTCTTACACCAAAATACAAATTGAAACTGGTCAGTGCCACCAACAGTGAAGCAGTGGAGGATGTGAACTGAAGATAATCAAGAAAAACAAAGAGCAAGTTTTGAGATCACCAATTGTGATGTGTTTTGTGATGAATCTGTTGATAAATAATGTCCATACCGATATCACTTCATCATACATACATTTTTGCATAGACCCAACAGTTTAAACAAAAAGTGTCAAATGCTACTCAAATAGCAAACCTTGGGTCACCAAAGACATAAACGAACCCATGAGAAAAAAGTAAACAGCCTTCTTTAGTGGCAATCGAGACCATTTGAAAGAGATGAACAGAAATCTGAAAGATAAGATCAAAGAATATTGGAAGAATGATATAGAGATCATCTTGAGCTGTCTTTAAACCTGGTAATCCAAGACACTGTATGAAAACCAATGAAGATCATTAGAGGTTTTGAGAAGAATAAGCTTTAAATGATTTACAAGACATGAGTTAAGATGAATTAAATCATTTTTAGAGTGCCTTTGATCGTCTTGATTTCTCAAAAGAGAGGGAAGAAATTACTCGGGCAATATTGGACAACATCCATAAATATGATCTTGTTAACTTTATGGAGACAGATTGGCAATGCACTTTCTCTCAGCTTTCTGATAACAAGGCAAGTGGGCCAGACAGTGTCTTCCCAAAGATTCTCAAATTATGTGCTGCACAATTATCATCAACTTTTTTGCAGCTTTTTTAGCATCTATTGATATGCATCAAATTACTAAAATTTGGAAAACTGCCGAAAACGAGTCAGTAGCAAAGAAAGAATTAATTAAAAGATAAAAACGACCTTTGCCCAATTGCCTTAACATCTGTCGTGAAATGATTTGAGCGGCTAATGTTGGATGTAAGGGATCCGCTGCATTTTCCTCACAGACGGAACAGAAGTGTTGATAATGCTGTCATTGTATTTCTATACAAAAAATCTTAAACATCTTGAAAGACCCAAACACTACACATGTATCCTTTCAATTGATTTTTCAAGTGCGCTTAACACTTAACAAACTCATACCCTTGTCAGTCGGTTGCTGAATATGAAGATGAACAAACATATAGTGGCATGGTTTCCTGATTTACTCATAAATAGAAGGCGATATGTCAGATTGGGAAATAGTGTATCAAAATCCTTGTCAATGTACAGTGGTAGTCCACAAGGCTGTGTCTCTTCCTCATTTTCTGTATACATCTATAAAAAACGATTGTATAAATCAGATTCCTTTGATCAAATTTGCTGATGATAACTCTTCAAAGCTGAATTTCTGAAACTGCTACCATGTATAGAGAGGAAATTGAAAAGTTTTGTAATTGATATAGAGACAATCATCTGATGCTTAACATTACAAAAACTAAGAAATGATTACAGATTTTAGACACAATAAATACAATGTTGAACCTCTTAAATTTGAAAATCAAGTAGTTGTACAACTGTCTGAATACAAGTATCTTGGGCTGTATATTGATAATGAACTTTCTTTTATATCACATAATAATTCTGTCGTCTCAAAAATTTACAAAAATTTAATCCTTCTCGGGAAGCTCAAATCCTTCCATGTTGACAATACAGTCGTTCAGCTTTTTTTATACCTTCACCATTCAAAGCATTATAGGTTTTTGTATCATTGGATGGACTGGAAACTCAAATATGAAAGGAGACAAAATCCAAAGACAAATAAAGATAAGTGGCAAAATTTGTAGCATCCCTTTCACAGAATTTGTGGAATTGTTTGATTTGCGCCTCATGAAAAAATGTTAACACATATTGAAAAATGAATTACACACACTGTCCCCAAGAATTCCAAGATTATGGAGATCGGAACAAATAATCTCAATGAAACCCGCCAGGAAAGGTTTAGAAACTCAATCCTTCCTACTTCAGTCAGGAAGTACATTTGGTTATTCAAATTGAGATGTTCCTATACTGAACTTTGCTGATCATAATATACTTCTTGCATTTTGTATGATGCTGAATCCATGAGAACTGAAAATCAACATAGTGTGTACATAAGTGCATATGTGTATATTTTTTCGTGATGTGTGTGGGTGTACATATATGAACTTCAGATATGTATTAAGCTGAGTGTGGTGCACAGTGTAATAATGCATACATTATAATGCATCATTCTATTTTGGCATACTTTAAGAAAAAATGTTTTATGTACAATTCTTTGTCGTTTCATCTGAAAGCAAATTTCCCTTTGGGATGAATAAAGTTTCCATATCCTTATCCCTTTATCCATACACCATCTTATATCAAAGCATCATGCCTGTTCATGATACTGACAGCCTCAATAAAGATCTGAGATAGTTGCAGAAATGGGATCACAACTGACTTATGGAGTCCAATGTCACAAAATGCTGCACTATATCATTCACAAACAACATGAATCCTCAGACCTCATTACACCTTACATGGTCAGTCCCTTAAGCGTGTGGATTCTGCAAAGTATCTCAAAGTTGAATTTTCAAAGATCTCAAACTGAGAAGGCATCATCTTAAAAATAAATCTGAAGAAACGCCCAATATCAACTCATATCAGAGGCTGCAAGACGAATATTCGACGCCATCTAAACATGCATATGTTGTCTGAGACCCACATCAAGTCACACTGATATAGACCAGATAAGGGCCAGGGGAGAATAATAAAATGAATTGCAGGCTCTCATCCCTCACATACCAACTCATCAAGCCTGGCATAGAATTGCTTGCAGTAAGATAAAGAAGATCACAATTGTCGGCAAGGTCATGGACATACTCTAAGTGGCATATTCCTTCAGGAATGTCACCCTCATGATGGCTCCTTTGTTTAGATCCCTTTCCAGATCCTCCCAGCTGCCTTCAAATCTGTTTCAATGGGACATACATCTACCCAATTCAATGAACTGAAATCAAAGACAGACAAGAGGCCACGACAAATTGAAAATCGACACCCATCTACACCCCTTCTTTCCATCTGCCACCTGCATATGGAACTCCATGTCTAAGGATACCATCGGCAATAAAGACATGGACACATTCAAGATACGAATATAAGAATTGGAGACAATTATGAAACTGTGTATCAGTGCTCAGAATCTAAGGTTTTCACAGGATTGAAGGAGAAGAAGAAGCAGAAAAAGAAGATTAATGCTGACATTCAAAAGCAAAGTAACTACCCGTCCGAGGTTAATAAATCAATGCAAAAACCAGACATTGCAGTGTGCTCTCGCAGACTGGAGTAAATGTCCCCATAGAACTCATGGTGCCTTATGAAACAAAACTGGAAGAACACGCATTCAAAGTAGCTAAATATGAACTGGCTGGTAACGGCAACATGATGAAGCTCTTTGCTATCGAGGTAGGGTTGTGAGGATTTATGCCAAACACTATGTGTGTCTATTTAAAGTGGCTGAACCTGCCTCCCAAAGACCTGAACAAAGCAATTAAGTACTCAGAACGATTAAAGAGAATGCTTCATGCTGGATATGGATAAAGCGAAACAACCACGTGTAACTTTCAGAGGCTATCAATAGCCCAGGAATCTCCATTAACATCGGGAGTAGAAATAGAGGGAATAAAAAGTACATCACAATCAGGGAAATTTATGGTTAGGTTGGTTCGTCGTCAGATATAGAGCACAATCAACTTGAAGTGTGGGGGTTTGAACCCACCCAGCGACCAAAAAAAAGTCACTGCTATGGCACTGGAAGTTATGACCACAGTGTGGCCTGGTCTCCGGAGGGTGTCAGAAGTTAAAGGCTGCGCACCCACCTGAGGGGAATCTTTTTCTCTGAAGACCTTGCACTGTCTCACTCGGTATGAGTTTGCATACCATTTCCTGACGCACCACCAGATTTCATGGAAACTTGCATTTACACAACAAGCGCCTTGCATGAAAAGCTAGAATCTAGATCAAGATCTGTCTTGCTTCAATGGTAGAAACAAACATTCCACATTTGACTAGATGCAGACCCAGATTCCTATCAAAATTGCAAGAACAGACCTGTAAACAGCCGGCACAAAGATTGTCTGAAATTTGTTGTTAAACGAATCAATAGCTCCTAAAGGTATAGTTTAGACATAATATACGCTTAGATCTAGACTAAGAGCTTCTAGATCTAAATAGGTCTACTAGAACTGGTTTCTGGTGGAGGGGAGAGAGAGAGAGAGACAGACAGACAGACACCTTTCCATTCCTTTCCCTCATTCTGACATAACTGTTCAACACCATCAAGACAACTGAGGGTTAGACGGTGGTAGATAGTGTAGACCTAGATCTTGATCCCTTCAGCCACAAAAGGCAGATGGCTGTCACCAGACGAAAGATTTCCCTCCAGCTGAATAGTTTTGTTTTGAAGTTGTTTGTTTAATAAACAATGACCAATTCCCAGTCCCGGTACCTTCCTTGGGTAATCCAATATCAAATCACCGTTCCTATCTTTTTCTTCTAGCCAAGATCACTTAGACCTACGTTTATTGTTCACACTTTTTTCAATACTGTCATGGCTAATGAAAACCACAATAGATCTAGAAATCTAAAATCTAGATCTAGATCTATTTACCATGTTTCTCATCGAAGCATGTACAATTGCTGAAGCATCGCCAGAAACGCGTTAAAATAAAATCCATGTCCCAGTGGGAGACTATTGTACTCCAAAAATTTCTTTCACAACTTTTCTTTCCCCTCTGAGCTAATTAAATTCTTCAGCCACTCTTTTCGCAAATACAAAGCCACATAAGGATTGGAAAAAGAGCGTCTGAATGGTACTAATGAGAACTGCTTGTGAAGGTACCTTACAGTGCATTGTGCGCATTCAGTATTGGCCAGGTGAAAGCACTGTCATTTGACGGACATGTGGGTTGTGTATGCCTATGGCTATGTGCGCCGCAGCAAAATGGAGAGAGAGGAAGATGCACAGGTCCACTTGGTGGGCAAATAATAGACAATCGCTTGCAGGCTCGAAGCGAGATGGTAAATTTTAAAAGGGGCTGGTCAAGCAGGGAGAGAGGAAGCGAGAGTAGGCATGACTTTGACAGTTTTGATATTGGCAAGTTTCCACCAATTGGATGAAGATCTACAGGTCTACAAGCATTGTCTCTTAGGAAGCATGATTTTTGAAGACTAGAAAATGAATACATATCAACACTATAAGAATCAAAATAAAATTAAAATAAACTGTCAAATGCACAACATGATCACTGATTTCATGAATCAACAATGTAATTGATTTATTGACTGGATCTGGCTTTTCCAGCATGAGGAAGCTAGCATGATTTCACGGAAGAGACAAACCAGTGACCTAAAATTTGATATGCTTCGATACCAAAAGATAGCATGGGGTACCCCATGTTAACATTAACTTACACCGTTGACCGAAATCACAAAACGAGAGTAAAACAGAATGGCCAATGACTATAGAATTTTGATGAGTGCACAAGTTTAAATTCTGAATATCAGCCATGAGCACAGGTCGTCGAAGACTCATTGGTTTCGACGAATGATTCCACAAAAAGTGGAAAGGTAGGAGCCTCTGTGAAAGACATGTTTTCACAAAAAAATGTCAATACATCTCCAGGCACCACTCATATAAAAAAAATTTTTTTTAATTGTATATGCACGACATCAACTCAAACTACCTTGAATCTTCTAGAGAAATGATCATTCTTGTTGAAAACATTAGAATCCAAAAGTTGATTTATTGGTCAAAAATTCACTTTCCATGGCCTACCAGACAGCAGTAACCCTAGGCCTACAACAGGACATCACTTAATGGATTGCCTCGCCAGAGCACTTGGCCAGAAGAGAATCTCTTTCTTTCCATACCCGGTCCCTTTTTGCATTACAGCAGGCATCTACTGCTGATAACCTTCAAACTTTCCTGCATTGGCATTTTGAGCAAATGGAATTAAATAAAAATTGAATGTAGATCTTGATCTTGATAGTAAAAACCTATCTTATTTATTTTTTAATGTACCTCTTAAATTTCATACAATTAAGCAGATTATCAACCAGAGTGGGTGGCGCACGAGCGCTATTTGCTCCCAATGCCTGTACTATCTGATGTTTATTTCAGGCCGAACTGACCTTAGCTGTACACTTACGGAGTCACATTAGCATACTTCATTTTGCTCATATAGTAATCTCTCTTGTGAAGAGCAAATTCATCGGCCAGGGTGTTACCATTACTATCCTCATCATCTCTAGAAGTGACAGAGTCAGATGAGTCTCCTGATTCAACTGAAATATGAAGTGGAAGATTTTACATTTCAAGGGAGTGGAGTTATTAAAAAAAAACAAAAACAAAACCAAATATTTTTTTTTTTTAATTACCAATTGATTTATATCAGTTCATGGTGTTTCACAACATTATTCTTAACACCCACCCAAAGAAACACATCTCTAAGATTTTGAAAGAAAGAAAATTCAGACGTGTGTTGACTGTGAAAGGAGAAGCCCTGCTTCAGACGCATAATGTTAAATCCTTAAACTGAAAGCTATACATCAAACAAAAATGAATGCCGCTACAGCTTTTCAAATCTAAGGGAGGACAAAAATATCCTGATAAAATATCACTTGGAAATGAAAATAGGCCTTTTCAGCAGCATTAGCGGGTGCAACCTTAAAATTTAAGACCACCTTGAAACCATATGAAGACTACATTTCTTATGCTACAAAAACCATGTGTTTTTTTTTTTCATGTTATTGTGGGCAGTCTTTCTGTTTTGTTTAAGGATTTTTCTTAAATCAATTTGGTACAATGCAAATAAAAGAATCTGTACAGCAAACCCAAAAGTGATGTTATTTGATCAAGGCCTTTGTTTTGGTTTATTTCAATTCAATCAAATTAACATTATCAAACCCTTAAAAAAATTTGTTTCCATGGTTTGTGTTTTTTTTATTTTCTTTTTTAATGAAGAAAAAGCAGATATAGGCAGTTATTGTAGAGCTAGGTAGGTGAAAAAAATCAGGATCCAACAGGGAAAAAAAAAAACAGGATCTGAAAGAAAAAAATCAGTATCAACTACCATGAAGCAACAAATTTCAATTGATCAATAGCACATAATATATCAAAATATAGATCTACGGGTAGCTCTCTCTAAATCTAGATTCTAATTCTAGACCTTACTTTGAATTCATCTTTTTCTTACAGAATCCAGTCTCTGTACACAAGGCCCATCAGACAGAGTGCTAGATTTTTATATTCTTGTGCTAGATCTAGATTAGATCAATAAAAAGCCCAATAACATAGTAGTGTACAGAATGCTCTGCCATTGTGATCTGCATCGTCTGGAGATTTATACTTGATCTAAATTAAATCTAGATCTGAACTGGCACTACAAGTAATTTTGTTCTCAGGTTTGAGGATTTAATACAAAATCCATGGAATCCAGGTATATTTCTCACAAAATTTCAGCACTGAGGCTGCTAACACAACGATGAAAGTTCATTGTATCATGCCGATAATTATGTTCATAATCAATATGATTAGAATTGCCTTACTTACAGGAACAAATTACCAGGTTGAATTCCTAAAGACAGTAACATGGTCTAACTATCGGACTGAAGTATTGTTTATAAGCATCAACTACGACTAGAGAAATCAAATTGCCAATAAACCAGGCCTCAAAGTGTAATATACCGGGATCAAAATTCAGCGAATATAGATTTGATGTAAAATCGGCAAAAGTTTGGGATGATCCCATTTAATCACATTATTTATCTTTATCTTTTCATTTTGATCATGTACTTATCACTTCAATTTCATACTATTATTTACATACCTCATTCACTATCAAACTCATTTAATTATAAATTGAAATGATTATTGATACAGTTAGAGTGAGACTTTTAAGAATAATAGATATAAAAAAGTAAATAACCAATACTTATGGTGATGTAATAGGAGCTAAGTAGCATTATATAATTTCTTGTGAAGGCAAACAGTTTCTTCCAGCTTTTAGATGAAAACCAAGACTAATTTTATTAGACCTTTTTTTTTTATTTTATTTCCCATTACTAATGACTATTACTTTCCCATCACACCGGTGAAGGTCAACATAAAGGATCGCTGCACACTGGTGCCCAGGACCATTCTAGTAGGCATTGAAAGAACTTACCTCCGTCATCTACTGAATTGGGATCTACAGAGTCACTTTCATCAGGTTTGAACTGAAAAAGAAAAACCAAAACTGCTTAAGAAACCAAAATAACACATTCATTTAGGCTGGAAATAAGATTTAATGCAAAGAGGAGCGACAGTATCCAGGGATATACCCAGGACCATGCCGGCTTGTCTGTTATAATCATAAATTTGTACTTATAAACAGAGCCATGGACTCTTATACTCATAAACATTTCTTTTTTTGTTGTCAAATCATGTGCTTGTGAACTGACAAGAAAAGACATCTAACATCCAGAGGTCGACCGTGGGTAAGGACTTTTAGCAGTACAAAAAAAATTTTGGACTTTTGAAAATAATCATACTAATAAAAGTGAAAAGAAATTACTGGTTTCAATTTCCTCATCTTTGAGGAGTTATTGCCAGCACTCTCGTTGATACTGCGGCCACCTAACTTGCTTTCCAGGTAGCTCAAGTCACTGAAGGCACTCTCAAACTCTTCCACATCAAACTTGAATGGAAGAAAAAAGCAATCAACATTAGAATTTTCTCTCCCTTATGTGAAAAATTATGAAAATTTTAACTCTGAAGGCAAACTCTCGTCAAAAAAGCAAATCAATGATGCAATATAAAAATAAAATGGAAACACTCTGTGAAATGAACTAAATCATTGAAATAAAAAAGAAAAGCACAGAAAAAAGGAATACAAAAAGAAAAAGGCAGTATATAACATGATAACAAACAAACAAAAAAAAAAAGAAACCAACGGCTAAGACCAACCAATTTTCCAACATGCACCAAATTTTTTTTTAATTACAAAAACAATTTTTAATCTCCATGAAACTTCCTTTGTTTGCCCCTTGCAAACCTATCATTGTCAGAAATCAATTTATTTTCTGGCTCAAATCAAATTGAAGCACTATATGAAAGACTCATGTATAAAAATGCGGTGGGGAAAGAAATGGAAGAGAAAGCAAACCGTTCATATAAACTATACAATCATTTTTATGAAATAGGAATAGATATGCTATCGAAATTTCCAAAGCAAAGCATTTTTCTCTTGTCAGACATTATTCAATAGAGATGTCGTCTTCCCCTTTAAATACTTAAACTTGCAGTTCAGGTAATATGAGCTGACAGCAATCAAGCCTTCACTTTTGGTACATACTTTACATAAGAATTAGTCTGCTGCCCGGAAGATAACACCTAGGACTAATTGCAACAGAATTTATTTGAGTGCGATATTGTAGAGTAACACTACCTAAATGCTCACTGAAAGTTATACTTGTTTATGTCCTTTACGTATTGAGAAATTAATATTTTTCTCTGCTGCAATTAACACTATGATACACACGCGCTCCCATAATCTTTCTCGACTCTCCGCCTTGTTGACATCCGGGAATTCCGAAGTAATGACGTCAGATTCCAAGAAACGACAGTGTCAACAGTGCGGTGGGTTTCGATAGCACGGCAATTCGAGGGCCTGAAAGGTAGGTAATTATCCTTTTATTGGCTTAACTTTGTGATTATTTGGGATGAATGATGTTTTTGTATACCTTTCCACACATTGTACTAAAACAAGTTCAAAATTACCTCCATTCCACTTTGAAAATTAATGAACTCCGTTCTATTTGTTACTAAAAGTATGGAAACCCAAATGCACCATAGATCGAGATAGAATGTCAAGAATTTCTTTGGAAAATATTCATATAAAAAAAAAACAGTTTTTAATCACTGTTAATCTTTTTATTTTTTTGGTCACTCTCTCCCAGTATTCTTTACACATCGTGTAATATTGTAGCCATTGTTAATTTTAGTTGGCACTGAGTGTCTTCAATCGTTGATACCACGTAAATATGTATCGTAGTCCTCGTCTCCGCTCAATTTCCTTTGACATTCTCCTGTTCATCAAAGCTGAAAGGACTGGGAATTGGCTTTTGCACCTTTCTGCGGTACAGGAGATGTTGCCATATCTAGCTG
>JAOWAY010099087.1:0-11123 GCA_028565895.1 Goniobranchus geometricus
ACAGACAGACAGACAGACAGACAGACAGACAGACAGACAGACAGACAGACAGACAGACAGACAGAGAGAGAGAGACACACACACACAGAGACACAGAGAGACACAGAGAGACAGAGAGATATGGGGAGGAGGGGAGAGAAACAGAGAGACAGAGAGTCACATAGAAGCAGAGAGAGGTGGACAGAGGGACATAGTGACCGAGTGTGCAGATATCCCAGAATGCTATGTCTGGATTTTCATAAATTCTTGATTTGTTTTTGTTTTTTTTAATGAAAAAGATATCATTCATGACCAGATTATATGGGTATATGTTTTTATTCATATGTTAATTTTTAAAGTTAATGAATAAACATTTTTCACATAAAACATAAAGAATATCCCGGATGATTTCACAAAGTTGTGATCTTGTTTCACAAAAATCCTAAAATCAAATAAAATGAAAATTCTGTTTGTGTCTATTGATTCAAAGGAAAGACCCGGAAATGAAACTGGATGTACAATTTAAAAAAAAACACAAAAGAATGGTAAGGGATGTTTGAAATAGAAAAACCAAAAAGAAATCCACACCAAAAAATCAGAAAAAGACAACAAAAACAAAACAAAATGAAAATAGCTAAAGACAGCAGGCAGAGCAAGTTAATAAATACTGAAGGGAGACAACATGGCAAGGTGAACAAAAATTTTGCTTGCTGGAAGTGATCATGACACCATAAAAGTTTGGGATGCAACGGGAAACCTACATTGTTCAAGTCCATCCAACTTCCAGAAAAGCATTCGATAGAGAAAAAGGCAATCATAGATCTTACTATTAAAATGAACATCTTCCTTGATAAACTTCTCTTCATCTAATAGAGAAAACAGACAATGATTTAACATATGAAAGTAGAACTTTCTATGGTAATGAGAACCCTTCTCTTCAGAAAGTAACACACTTGATGTAAAAGGTTTTTGTTTTGTTTTGTTTTCTTTTGTTTTGTTTTTAAGTTGTAATGATAAACATAATCTTGAAGTGATTAATGTGCCTGAAAGGCAATGAAAGTAGTAATGCATAGGGATTACTAAACTCTCTTAATTTTACTAGGTGAGTTAGAGAAATTCAGTCATAAATTCAAAGTTCTTTTTTTTCTGAGCTCAGTATATTTCATGAAAGGGTAGCGATTAGTCAGCATTTCAGTCTTCATTTGAAACAAATAAATATTTTGGATAAATCAATAGCCATTTTTATGGATCCCACTCAATAAACCTTGCATCCAGAACACAGCACTTCTCGTTAGCTTTTTCAAAATTTTCACAGCTAAAAACTTTCATGAGATCTCTTACTTATACAACTATGTTTATGCCAAGTTGGCATTTGCCGCAATATTTCAATTGGCTAAACAAAAAGTTAGGGTCTCTGAAGTCACTTTTTAGGAGACTTAAAAATTTTCCATAAAATGTATCTCCTATGTAACGTCTAATGATTTCCTGTACGGCCAAATAAGCCTACAGTTCCAAAGAGGGTTACATAAATTCATCAAACTGGCAGGGGTTATGCACAAAACTGAAAAGTGTATTATAACTCACCTCAAGGTCTTTACTCATACGAACAATTTGACTTTTGAGAGAAGAAATCTCATCCTGATACTTTTCATCTGCTTGCATCCTGTCTATAGATTCATCTTTTTCTTCAACTTTTTCAGTGCTGTCAACAACATCATCCCCCAACATTGAGCTCTCACCAGCTCCTTCCTTCATTGATCTCTGGACATATTAAAAAAAAACAATTTTGTTGTTGTTTTGAATAGACATTTACTCACAATTTACAAAGACCTCTTATAGTCAAAGGCATGTACAATTATATTGTAAATTAGAAAAGAAAAAAAAAGACTTTTGAGAAAGAAAAATATTTGGCTTACATATTTTCATGTACATATTCATAATATTACAGATATTGTTCAAGTACATAAAGTAGAGTTTAATGATGTCTGATAATTTGAGTCCCATTTCTTCATAAATTTATACAAACAGCACCGGTAACCATCTTCAGATGACAAACTACTTTACCAACCTGTTGTTTGAGGGACAAAACATGTTCAGATGCTTCATTTTCAGCCAATGAATGATCATTCACTGATGCTTCTGACCTCTGTGATGAGTGTGCAGGCACTTGGCTTACTTGAGACGATTCCATGAGATCCCTTTCTAAAGCTTCCTTTTCTCTAACAAGCTCCCCAAAGTCATGTTCCAACTGAAATAAGAACAAATTTTTATCTAAAAAAAGAATACAAAAGGCATTCAGATTCTATCTCTTGCTATGGTCAATCTTTTTGCAATAATTTTCTAAGTCCTTACACCAAAGGTTGGCTTCAGTTAAAACAGACAGTTTGAAGATGTCTAACATCAATCCTGAATCACTTTACTAAAAGTGTGAAAAGATAGAAAAAACAAAAAACAAAAAAACAAAAAAAAACTAACAGAAAACAAAACAAAAACAAAAAGAAACAAAAAACCCAACTGACAATTGAAAATGAAGGACAAGAAATGTCACCTGAGTATAATCTTGCTGAAGACTTTCATGCTGTTGACATATACTGGCCATCTCCTCTACTTCTGCTGACATAAGATTTCGTTCTGAGGTCAGTTGTGCAACCATTTCATTGAGGCTCTCAACCTCTTCTAATAATAGGCTGTGATCAGACTGTTTCATAGACAAATAGATACAATACTCATTGTCATTATTGGGTAAATATGTGACATTACTTTTCATGCTAAGGATAACGCAAAGCTAGTTACATGAAATATTACATTGCCTTTTTATCATTTTAGTGGATTTTTTTTCTTATATACATTCATTTGACATAATGACATATAATATGATTTCAAGTATACACAAGGAAAAGATGTCGCTGAAAAGAATACATCACTCTAAAGACCAAAATATAGCACTTATTTGTGATTCTCATAAGATTTAGCATTTCTTAACAGGCAAATGAAGTAGACATAAACGATTATGCATAATCTTCTGTTCTACTTATATCAAAGGGACTACAGATAAAGATATATTTATCATTTCTATGTACTGCTATATAGTCAATACATCTTATTTCAATATTTTGAGGCATCTGATGACTCTTTTCTCTTTCAGTCAAAGTTCATCTTTTTCTTCTCTATGACAGAGTAAACAAAGAATGGTCCAGCTGAATAACATATGGAAATACCAGGCAATATCAAAGGATTCAAAAATCAAAATTTTAAGGGCTCTTGTATGGCCAGTTAGTTGTTCTATATGGAAGCGAGGCATGGGCCATTAAAAAGAAAGAAGAAAATTGCCTGAGCTCAGCAGAAATGTGGTTGCATCGACGTTTACTGTTTGATAACTGAGGATTACCTATGAAGAAAGACGAATAGATGCGAGCATAAAGAAAGAACTGAAAACATCGCCGCAGCTGGTCCCAGCCTTATATAGACGCAAATTAAACTATTTAGGTCATATAATCAGAAACAAAAAATGCCAGCTCATGAAGTCAGTCATTTAGGGAAGGGTGCAGCAAAAGAGGAAAAAAGAATGCCCTCAAACTACTCCCGTGGAAAATGTCCACAAAGTAACAGGCCTTTCATATGAGGCAATTTTTCAATGTGCGGGGGACCGAGAAAAATGGAGAGAGATGGCCCGGATGTCAACATTGTCAGCTATCATCAAAAATAGCGACGCTGGCAGGTACAAGCACTATGACAGAGTATAACAATAAAAAAAATATATAGACCTTATGACTCCCTAATTTAAAATTCATAACTTTAAAGGAACCAAAAAAGCACTGATAATTGGCTTAAAGTCAAAAATTGAGATCTAGCACTGATAATTGGCTTAAAGTCAAAAATTGAGATCTATCTTTGACATGGAGCGGGACTTAATCTCTTGAAGATAGCATGTGAAATTTCAAAACACTTTTCTTGAACTATCTCAGTATTAATCCTATCACAATGACTTAGAATTAATTCTAGGCAAAAACAAATTTCTACTAGATCTAAAGATGTTGTTGAGATCTAGATTGAAAGTCTGGATCTGGCCTAACTTATCTATGACACAGAAACCCCAAATCATGATTAAGTCTATCAGGAATTACACCAAAAAGTATTGACAACAAAAATTTAAGTTTCAAAACAACATTATTTCAAAATCATTTCTATGTTGTCTTGGCTGTTTATCAAAATCAACAGAATGCACAGAAAGCTTGCTCATGGGTGATTATGTGGTACATGTCCCTGTTTTTTGTTGATGTTATCATATATTGTCTCTTAAGACATCTGTGAAATATCATATATTCACCAGTGAATAGCCAAAATGTTATCTCAATAATTGAAACATGCTTTCTAATATTACCAAATATCAAACTTTGGCAAATTTTTTGCCCCAAATATATGCTACTGGTTCACCTACCTGAAGCCTCTCTGCTGTTTGCTCAAGTTCTGTGCATTTTTGTTGCAAGGAATCTCTCTCCTCTAGCAGTCTGGAAACCTCTCCAACTTTGCTGGCCACAGTAACACTTCTTTTAAGCTCTTCAATCTCAGTCTGAGCAACTTGATTCCTGTCTTGCATTTTCTCCAGTTCATGAACAAGTTTCTTCAGATCTTCATGTAAGGCTTTGTTGTCATTTAAAAGAAATTCATTCCCTTGAACAATTTCTGCCTTCGCTTTCAGGGCAGTTTCCAATTCATCATGAAGATTATCTTTCTCACTCTTTTCAAGAATAATGAAAGAGAAAACAATGGTCAAATTTATAATGCAAGAGAAAGATTGTACACTTTGCTGAAGATGTGTTTTTATGTAAAGGCTACTGAGCACAAGATGAAATGTCTAGCCTGATATTCACTGCTTAATCTGCATTTCTTTTTGTCACGATATTATGCCAGGATAAAATTGACAAAACAAGCAGATTTTTGTGTGCTGCTGCATTCTTAACTACCTTGATATTAAAAACACATTTACACTTCCGGTATAAATATATAACTGGTAACATCCACATTTACCACTACATTTTGACGAAACAGTTGCAACAGCCATGAAAATATCATTTGAAAAAAAAAAAAGACTATAGAGAAAGAAGTTCATAATCACCGCTAACTGATCATAATCCGCTTGAAGTTGGTCTCCTGCCTCAAGGATCGCACAAAATTGGGAACGGAGTTTGTCAAGTTCTTCGGTCACAAGACCACAATGCGTCTTTAATTGTTGATTTTGGGCTTGCAGGAACTCTTCTTTGGTCATGTCTCGCCCTATTACAAAACCTTCCTCATCAAATTTAACATTTTCCTGAAATACAAAAGTAGTGATATTATCATGCCATATGTCAAATTAATGTTCAATTTCAACCATTCATTTTTTTCTTTTGTAAAGGATAAGTAAAACTTGAGGATAGTTGAAAGAAGCGAAATATCATCTCGATCAATTCAAATATATCGGCTTAATTTTTGAAAGAAAAAGTCAACAAGTTGTCATAACTTGCCTAATTGCGACACACTTATTTTGGTGTTTTTAATAATGTTAGGGTAAATTTCATTGATGCCCCTTTGATGTGAGTGGAATTAAGAATGAGAGGAAAAACAAAGAGGAATATATTTTAAGATCTATCAGGGATCTAGAATGCATATATCTCTTTAAAATTGTCAGAAACGAAGTCAAAAATAAGAAGAGAATATTCAAATCTAGTTAAGATCCATAATAATGGATCACGCTTTACTGTGAAATTGTCTTTAAACAGAGAAAAGGAATAAAGAAATGTCCATAAAGTACATGTAGGCCAGAAAGTCAGAGCTATTTTGGCTGGCATTTTTCTGGTTTTAAAACTAAGATGTGACACAATATGGGGAAAAGTTTATTGACCTAAAAGCAGTAGATTCAATATTCAAAATCAGTGAAAAGACATGAAACATGGGCCTGGAAAAGACATTCTAGCTAGGATATGTACACATCAGCAGCAGACCTCCCAACTTCTCAATTTTGGACATGGGGAGATTTGACCAAAAATCAGGGGATATTTGACAAAATTCGGGGAGGTTTTCGTACATTTATCCATTTGTGTGCAGAGATGCCAACCTTGAAATTTGAGTTTTCTTATTTTCAGCTGTAAAAATTCTTATTCTACAGTATAAATTCTTACTCCATAGATATAGCGTCATCCAATGCAAATTATCTTCAGAATAACATACCAGTACTTAAAAACTTATTAAAATGAGACTTTCCTTTTCACTGAACTTAAAAACATGATAAAATTGTAACCTAACTCCAGAGAGTAATTTATGTTTGGAATAGATATAAAATTTTAAAAAATACAACTTAGATCTACCTATTTACAAAAGCTTTTCTGCAATTTACAGGATGGATTGTAGATTAACATAGTCTTTGAGAGCCCGCACACAGGACCCTCTGGGGTGTTTCAATTCCTCAGGAGTGGTACCGTGGATAGCCCTGCTATCCTTTAATTTCTCCTCTTTAGATTTAACTTCTGAAGTGGAGGCTATGAATGAAGTTAGTGTGGGTTGCCAAGCTGTTTATGTTTTAAGCCACTGATATGACGTTTTATATCAGACTCGCCTGTTGCTGCCAGAGAAGAGGCCTTGTTGCACAATGTAGCCAGCCTCTCGCGTAAAAATTGCACTGAACCCTTTTCCGTATTTGTACGAATGGCAGATCTGAACTTTTGCCAGGTCTCGATTTTTTAGAACCACACAGATCTAAATCTAGATCTACATTCGATTGACAATCCCTTTTCAGTTTTTTAGACTCCATGCTATCGGCCTTGGGACAAAGCGAAAACGAACAGCTCTATTATCTCTAGATGTAGATGATTAGAGCTAGACTCAATAAACTGAAGGCAAAGAGAGAAGTTTGAACGATACGTGCAGGGCAGCGATATGGTCCTGGGACTGAGAATTGAGACAGGGCTGGCCTGGCCTACACGGGACAGTGGTGATGCTAAATATTAATACATTATGTGAACTATATGCAGAGAGAAAGAAAAGAAGTTGACAACAATACTGGTATCATATCTCAGATGTAGGCCTAGAGTTGCGATTCTTGGAAGTGGTTCTGTGCAGATTCAAGAGACACCGGCATCAAAAGCCCCATATTATTACCGTAACGCATATTATCGATCATTTTGCGTATTGAATTCAAATTGTGCGTATCTACGTACTGACAGCTAAATTGGGTACAAAATGCTTATTTTGCATACTGGTTGGCATCTCTGTGAATGGAATGCTAGTCTATTGAAGAATACCAGAGTCCAGTGAAGCAACAAGGGTCAATTTTCTTGTTGAAGGAAAATGTGTATTAGTCCATAGTGAGAATCAAACCTGCTGACTTTCAGTCCATAGGCCAATGCTCTACCCTTGAACTACAGCACCCAAGTGTAGACTACAAACTAAGATATTAACACTGTTACTTATCTAGAAGGGCAGGTAACTAGACTTAGACAAAATCAAAGGGCCGTATCTGGATTAAAATTTTATATCTAGATTTACTCACATGGGGATAAAACAGCACCATGGCGTATTTTGATCAATAAGATTGGTAAAGGATTGTATTTCAAATGGCCTTTTAACAAGCGATCTAGAGGTAGATCTATCTATTTTTATACATGTATATAAATACAGTAGAACATGGTAATAGCGAGTTTGACGGGCCTTACCCCATTTACTCGCTATTTCCATGTTCTCGATATTCCCATGTAGCCTAAAAACAGTCTGCTACTCAGCAGCTTGAAGAAGTTTTATTTTATTGGTCACTTCCCTTGAGTATATCACGTGAGTAAAAGCCATGCTTCACCGATACAGGCGAAGTCGGCGGCCACGGAAAGACCAATTGTTTGTTTTGTGGGGTTTTTGTTTTTGGTTGTTTTTTTTTGTTTTGTTTGTTTGTTTGTTTGTTGTTTTTTTTATCATTCTTTTATTTCAAACATAATCATGAATATGAACAACAAAGACATAGAAGAGTTCAAGTTTACATTGAAACCAACAATTACCGGTCGGTACGGGAACGGTACATGGACAAAAAGGAAAGATCTATCCATGTATAATTTATAATGCAAGAGACTACGTAGGCACCTAGGCATAATATAAAACGGTGCATCTCAGTGTGATTCTGACACCGTAGACCAGGCCTGACCATCAGTTAGGCTAGGACCCGCCACGCCCCCTCCCCTCCCGATTCCACTCCTCTCTCTCGCCAAGTCGTGGTGGCACCACATGATGTGTGAATTAACACCCCCCAGCCCCCCATAATCTTCTCGGCCTATCAATTTCAGCTAATTGAAAAGAAGAGAGGAGGAAAGAAGTCAATTTCTCGAAATGTTTTACCCTCTCTGTAGTCTCAGCCTGGGGGAGAAAATATTCGCTATTTCCGTGTTGACCTCCTTTTCATACTCGCTACTTCCATGCTAATTTTATTGACTCAAATAAGGGGAAAATACTGAGATTTAGATTTTACTCGCTATTTCCATGTGCATTACTTTCATGTTCTACTGTATAAAGTTCCAAACTTCAAGAGCAATGAGCCCCTTTCAACCTAATTCTAGAACTGTGCTGCAATGTGTGATGCAGGACCCATCCCATTTATTATTAGCACATAGAAAGACGTAGCTTCATCAAGACTGGACCATTTGATGATGATGCAGACCTTTCCTCGCAAAAGGGGGGAAAAAAAATCCTCAGCAATAGTACCTGATAGATTGCTTGCATTACAAGTAAAATAATCCGTTGGGGATGATCTCAAGGCTATCATGGTTTTTTTTCCCAAGAATTCATATTTCTTTTCATTAAAACATTTTTACCAGATGATTTATGATACATTTTGCTTATGACATGAGATTTATATTACATTACAAAAACGCTTTATTAATTGTTAAGTTATTACCAAGTGGTTCAGAATTTCATTTTTGGAACAAGGAGTTTGGAGGTAAAACAAAAACATGGAAGTTACAATGAATGACTGCTAAAAGGTAGATGAATATGTTTGATGTGTCAAACATCACTTGGTGACATGGAGCATTAGATGCCAACATTGTTCTCATTACCTCACCCAAACCACTGTTCGATCTGTAAGCTATGGTAGATCAGGGAAAAATAATCCAGTCAACTTCAAATAAGTGCGCATGGTTGTGTTAAACACTTTATACTGTCCTCTAACTGCCATTTGGAACTCGCCTCATCAGCATATTGAGCAAGTGTGTGATATGATAGGATCAGGGCACAACATCAAAAAGACATAGTACTGACAATTTGTAGACAATTTACCTATCAAAGTGCATGATGAATGGATTTCATGCAAGCAAAGTACACATTCAATGAAAAAACATTTCATAAACATATAAAAGATTTCAGAACATGGCATTCATATAGGAAAAGCTGTGGAAAAAATATTTACAACCATCATCATACATTTATATATGCATATCATCATGGAATAATGAACATTGAAAATATAAATTACAAATATAAGAATCCATCAAAACATTTTCAGTTCAATCCAACGCAAAATGAGTTCTAAAATTGCTTGTACTCATCCATATACAAATAATTCTGAACAATTGCATTTTGACTGATAATTTATGCATTTCGTGTTGATACACTGGTTGGATTCACTTATACCCTGAACCTCACCATGTCATCCACCAATTTTCTCATTAGCAATGGAATGGGCAAAAAAAAAAAAAAAAAAAAAAAGAAAAAAAAAAAAAAGAAAAAAGAAAAAAAGCCAAATGGAAGCACAGATTATGACACTGGTATTTGAACATGTTTCAAGCTTACTCAATATGCTGAAGACTGTTCCACATGGCAGTTGCAGGAAAGAATACAGTTGTCTTTAAGTGACCCCTCCCCATTGCTAGCTGTGATTTTACCACCTCACCCTCATCTACCTACGCTTAAGATCAAACAGCGGTAGGGGTGGGGTGATGACGACAACATTGTCACTGCATGCAGTTGGCACAAAGTGACATTTCATATATCAAACATTTCAAAACATTTTCATTTAGCAATTAATTCAATTAAACTTGAAATTGATTCCACCAGCTTTTAAAGTCAAATGAGGATTGGGAATTGCAGCTTTGTAACAAAATCCTATTATATAAGAGACCAAGATCACAAGTGATGCCGACAGTACACTGTTACAAAAATATCCTTCAACTGGCAGTTATGCAGAGTGAATCCTTTTCTGTCCATCACCTTGTTCCCCATTCAGTCAGTCTTGAAACAGGCACATGCTTGAAGCAGCAAGAACCAACGTGGTAGAAACATTCCATCTCAGCATCTTGGTTTCTGTAAGGGAAATGTGAGAGTTAAAGAAAATTCTATGCCTTTTCAGGGTTTGAAATCCAAATTCAATGAATGATATGAACCCAATTTTATTATTTTTTAAAATTTGTTGCTTGTAACTTAGTGGTGAAATTGGAAGAAGCTGTAGCTAAAAGCTCATCCTATACTAGCTAGATATTTCACATTGATGTTCTTTCATTGCTGTTGACAGGTATCTCATGGTATTTTGTTTACCTATAAAAAGGCAGTGACATCCATGTACCCCTTTTTACCTGACCCATTGCTAATGACATTACAATAAATTTCAATACATGTATTTAAGTGAATTTTTCTTTAAATGTGCTCTTTCAAAACTGAAAAATTGAAACATTTTATTTTCACTGCAAAATTCTCTCATCTAAAAAATAATAACTGTAAATCATAAACGGTTAGTGCAAGAATAAACTTTTCGTCTTGGTATATTCCTCTATAATACCACACTGCATCTTAACAAGCTCGACAATGATATAATAATAATTCCTTGACAACGTGAGAGCAACGGCCGTATACTGTCTGAGCAATCCAGATAAATCCTGCAGAGTGAGGCTTAAAGACAACACATCGGTGTTCAATGCCGAACTTGAGGGATTTCTCATGGCCTTAAAATCATTCGACTCAAAAATCAAGAAAAACTATGTCATCTTTATGGACTCCTTGTCGGCCTTACAGGGTATGCTAAACCCTGTGAGGGCTAACAAGAGAATCCAAAAGATTTTCCAAGACATAGACGAATTACAGAAAAATTGTAGACTTTGCTTTGTCTGGATCCCCGGACACGTCGGAATCAAAGGAAA
>JAOWAY010099309.1:0-11122 GCA_028565895.1 Goniobranchus geometricus
GATGTAGAAATTAAGGAAGATAAAGTTATAGTTCTATTGCTCTGCTCAGACCTGTCAAGGGTGCTAGCCCTGTTTCCCCAACAAAAAAAAATATGATTAGCGTCAGCTGTAGGAATTAATTCCATATAGTCCTGCCTCAACAGCCGCGTAATATCGAGGGATTAGTCAATTAGTGTCATGGGGTGGTACTCAGCACTTTTCGCCAGTTTTAGTTGTGGGATAAATAACAGAAGAATTTTTGTTCATACTTTAAGTCGTATGGAGTGGCTGGACGATATGGAATTCCTCCTGATATTTCCCCCTTTTTTTATACTTCTCGCTCTTTTTCTCTCTCTTTCTTTCTCTTTTGTGTGTGTGTGTGTGTCTCTCTCTCTCTGACTCTCTATCATCTCTCTCTCTCTCTCTCTCTCTCTCTCTCTCTCTCTCTCTCTCTCTCTTTCTCTTTCTAATTGAAATAGAAAGCGGAAGAAAGAAAAAAAATGATGAGTTACGGTAAATTTATCTGGCCAAGACAAGCCAGCGTTGGTAGAATAAACAATCAAGATGGTGACTGGGACTGCAATTGTACAGGAGTGCCCTCACTTCTGGTTAAATCAGTTTTTAGTAGTTCTTAAGGTAATCCTGAAGTTTGGTGTCGCCCGTATTGTTTGCATGACCGCCATCTTGTGACGTTGACGGTTTGGTGGTGATCGGGGAGCGAGTACTTAAAATGCCGAAATATCGATTTTTTTTCCTTCTCAAGTTGTTTGTGCTCAATCTCAATAATCCAGATAATAATATTGTATTATTTACAGTTATTTGAAATAATTACTTTCAAAATATTTTGAAAGTAGGCCTAGATCTATTATTGTTCTTATAATTTTTTTCTTATTATTTTTGTTATCTTTGACATTCGCCGCCACTAAAAAGGTGGCATTTTTCAATTTGACATAAAATGTCGGTCTCAATATAAATTTCACATATGTGTGGCATCAAAGTTCGTTGTTTTTTTTTGTTGTTTTTTTTGTTGTTTTTTTTGTTTTTTTGTTGTTTTTTTTTTGTCAATAGTGACCGGATGATCCGGTTACCCTTGCGCTATCGTCAATAGTCACCGGATGGGAAAGAACTCTCTTGTCCTCCAAGTAAGGTTATTGAGCATTTTCTTCTTTAAACAGTTGTCAGAAAGACAAATTAAGTCTGGTGGCAACAGCAATTAATGAATATGACAGATTGTGTACTAACCACTTAGTACCAATCCGTTGACAGGGACCTCAGTCAGTCTGGCTAAGTCATCTGTATGATCAGAGGCAATGCACTCGGAATTATTTGAATCTCCTGAGGAGGCAAGAGAGGGGGAAGGGGCAGTCACTACTGACAGCCAAAACGCTATTGACGTAAATTCTGTAGTCCTGCATGTTAAACACCCGGAGAGTCAAAATGCCACGCTTACAATTCTTTCAATCTCATAAGGGGGTGAAGAAAGGGAGGGGAGGGGTGTTTACCGCGGATAGGCAACGGGAGATTGGCTAAAATTACATAGGCCTACAATGTTCAACAATGTTTCAGCCAATGGAAACTGGTGAAAAATAAAATGACTGATGCCTCCATTGTGATGGTGCAATGGCCTTATAGCTAATGCAACAAATGTTGTGCCTACCTGTAATATGTACTGGGCACATCAGGCCCACGTTTTATTCCAAGTATTCTAACATATAATGCAATGGCCCATTCATTTAACTGCATGAGTGCATTTTTTTTTTAGTAGGATGAACTTTTCGCTGGGCAAAATGGACACTTAGATAAGGCGAAATTCCTGATTTTGACGCGGCCACTTAGGGGTCTTTTTTTTAAAGAATAAATTATCTTTTGTACCAAAAATGCCCCACAGGCAAAACACCCAGATAGGCGGCGGACTCATACCCGATCACTACTGTATTACCTATACTTAAATAAAGATCTAAATCTTCCTAATAAGCAAACACACTAAAAATTACACAATTACAGTAGTTACTGCCTAACAATGCATTCTGTCCTTTGGGAAAATGAAAAAGCAGGATCTGCGCGGACCAAGACCTGGTGGTGGTGGGGGGGGTGGGGGCGTTTAATCGAAGGAGATAATTCATACAGCTCTCAGTGTCATTCAGAATCATATATCCAATCAGCAACAAACCCCTTTGGAGGTGTGTTCATCATTATCAAACTTAAAGAAGAACCCTGAAAGTTACAAGACATGTCGTTGCTTTGCATGTTTTGAATAAACTCCCAAGCAAATAGAGTCTTTCATAGGTCGCATAAATGTAAAGTGTTATTGTCATTAAATCACTCGGTGAAAAGTGACTTTGTATGCTAGATCACATGATGTCCCATATGATCTGCACACTTAGGACTAGGAAAACAAATGGGAGAGATTGACTCAGTCTTCTGAAAATTGAAGGATAGTCTGGGAATGATGAGATGCCGGATCATGTGATGTGTGCACGTCGAAACGAAAGGAGAGACTGACCTGTTCCTCTAAAAAAGAATGTGTCAATCTCCACACCACCAGTTAAATCGTGACCATGAACCATGTTGGCCTCATCCACTGTATATTTATCATGTTTTCAGCAATGTGTTTACATTTTCCAATCAATTTTTAATTGGAATTGATCTGATAGGTCCAGTCTCATGTTTCCCACAACTTTCTTGTCTTCAAGGTGTAACTGGCAAATATACTTATAGTCATGTCAAAGCCCTGAAAAAAAAGTTCATGGCAGATTTGACCTACATAACCTAAATATTAATATTACAGATGCCAATGTCAATTTGATAAGATGTTCATGGGCCATAGTATCAACTTTATCACCCAATGGCTTGAAGGTTTTTGTATATAGAAAATTTTATTATGAATAGCATCAATAATTAGGCCCTACGTTCAGATCAAAACCTAGCTTATTGCTCTAGCCTAAAATATATTTCCAAAGATTACTCTACAATGATAAAATGTTATTTATAGTCAATGTTGTGTATTGCTAATTTGTAATTAACGTTGTGTATTGTTATATATATCTCAAACAGTTTTTCCATGTACTCACTGTGATGATTTTAATGATAAAGTTACCCTAACTGGGGGAAGAAAAATTGAATTTATATAGAGATAAAATGTCTCTAAGGTTTACGTAATGTAAGGTCATTGGTAACTTTCTGAGGAAAGACAATTCATAATTACATTAAGGATTTGGAGAGATAATATGATGCATCATTTAAAAGTATTAGCATGGATATACGCAAATGTAGTTACTTGGTATAAAGTAATCTTCTAAACAGCAATTTTGCATCAATAATGAGCTTTCAATGGGTTTTTCAAAATGTAGCAGCAGAGGGAAAAAGACTGCAAATTATATGTATGATTTTTCAATGTATCTAAAACCTTTTCCTTTCACAGAGCAACAGTACTTTGACTTTGAGAAGCAGCTCATCTCATGCAGAGGGAAACTAGAGACTGAAGGCTCTCAAAGGGCTAAGCTTCAGGAGAAGCTGACTGAATTGGGTAAAAAAAAAACAGAATGATAATTATCTGTTGCCTATTGCAAAGTCACAGTTAATCCTTACATTCAAAGACATTCAAAGTGTTAAAGCTTATCGGCTCTTTTGCCACTTTTATCAAGAAAAAAAAAGACTCGTAATGTTTCTTAATTTTTATCGTTTTTCTCTGGTACTTTTTATAAAAAAAATTTATCAGAATAGAAAGTTATTTTAATTTCATCTATATGTTGTAGAAATCCTTCATGGGTCACAGCAAACTTTATGATCTGTTTCATCTACTCACCCTGTGTTATACTGTCTTGCTGTTGAAAATGAAAGAAAAGGTATGGCAAATAAATGAACACATCACGACCTTTGGCTGCTTTAACTCAATAAAGGAGTTCCACCAAGATATTATTTAATGAGAATGAGAAATGATGTCATTGATTATATGTTTATGTTAAAAAAAACATGAAAAGAGGACAAAAAAACTGAATTCAGAATTATATTATGATCTTCTTTGGGATTTTCTCGTGTTTTTGAAAAGCTATGGACACAAAATGAAATATACAATACACCCAGTGATGACACAGATATCCTCTGCTGTAGTGAGGCATGAAGAAGATTTGATAACAAAGATTTATGAATGGTTAATTCTCAATTTGATTTTATCCAAATGTATAGAATTGAAACATGAAAAGGCAACCAAGGATCTGCACGATTTGCAGGAAAATCGGACATCGTTTGCGAAGTCAGAGGTGAGTAGCGATTTTTCATCTTTCATATTTTAAAAGTGTTTCATAGATATCTTATAGGATTTGGTTGTCACTTGTGGTCATAAACTTAAAACAGAAAGGACTTTATGTTTCAACATGTCAATGGATTATTATGTAAGGCTGTCCATTTTTATTGATCTGTTTAGGTGCTTTTCGATGTGATAGATGGAAAGCTGTAGAGAACTATGATCGCAAACACATTATGGCGAGGCATCTGATGGAAAAGAGACCTGGATTCCTTTGTTTTTTTTTCTTTGGATTTGAAACTTTATTTTCTTCTTTCTCAAAAGTGAAGGGATGGGAAGGGAATATAATATACTACAAAGTGACAATAGATTAATATTGTAAATGACTGGCATAGAATCTATCTGTTTTGATGTACCAACAATACATCTTTCTTATTATTCTCTTCGCTGTCTGTGTTTTTTATTGACTGGTCAAGATGTCTTTATATCCTTCATTCAATTTATAGCATTTTTCTTCCATAAAAGTAAAAGTTGCTAAGCACTCTAAGCTTTTTGACTTAAAAGTTTGGGTTTTCCTTAATTTGTATAGAAACTTGGATAGGAATATGTTTTTCTGACGGTACAATTAAGTTTGAGTTGACTTAAATTTGAACATGACTTCTTGTCTCTATAATCAAGTTTGAGATGATGTCAATTAGAACCTTCTTTTTTTTCCAATTATTTTAGATGACTTAAGTTTGAACTTGTTTTCCTGTACATATAATCAAGTTTGAGATGACTTAAATTTGAAATTTTTTTCGTATTGGTAAAATCCAGTTTGAGTACAAGGGCACAATCCAGATTCTAGAAAATGAGAAAAGAGACCTGTCACTGCTGTCCAATAAGAAGAGTAAAGACATTGACCGCTTAAATGGTAAGGTGTATTTTTTCTTTTCTCGAAGTGATTCTAGCATTGTGGTTTCCAGTCTTAGAAAATATAGTTTACAAAGTGAAAAGAGCTTCTCTGGCTATGGTTAGAGCATAGTGAAGCAATAGTTCCATTGAAAATGGGCAATACACTTGGATGTTCCATGTGCAAATTGCACTTGTAGGGAAACTTCGTAAAGTTTATAAAACACTTCATGCAGGGGACCAAACTAGTATCTGAGTATCAGTCATGTAATAGTTAAACCTTTTTCCTCTTATCATTGTACACATGTACAGTTTCAAAATTTAAGTGTTTATGTTCTGTCTCATCTGTGACAGAGGAGCTTAAAGAACTTCAGAAAAAGGTGACAACGGCAAACAATGAGAAGTGTGAGGCTCAAGCACGTCTCGGTGAGATCCAATCAGATCTGGTCTCCAAAGAAGTAAGCAGCAAAGTTTTATTAACTTGATTACTGAGATGTAAAATTTATGATATCAGAACCTTGTGTACATATTTCAAATATGAAAAGGAGGCCCCTAAGGTTGGCAGAAATATTTGCTTTTTTTATGCATAAAATATAGCATGTTTAAAATGAATTTGAGCACAGACCTTTTAAATACAACAGATTACACTATTTTGGCTTGCTTCAATTGTAACATACATCTTTTTGCATCAGTTCAGAGGATATGTTCTCTTTCAAAGGGTATCGTAATAAAAAAAAAAAGAAAGTATTCAAGCCTGCATATGATAGAGTTCTTTTAGTGTTACCCTCGGCTAATGCCTTTGATTAATTTACCTTTCATTTTCCTTTCCTTCTTGTTTAGTTCCGAGAAAAGAGGCTACAGAAGGAGAAGGAGCAACTTGAAAAACAGGTGGAGTGGTTCAATCAGCAGCTTACAGAAAAGACTAACCAACTCAGTTCTGTACGCAAAGAGAAGGTGAGTATTTTTGACTGTGACAAGTAATAATTCAACTTTGGTAAAATCAGTATGAACAAATTTAATTCTTTTCCCGTAATTAGAATACATTTTGAAGTTATCATAACCATAGAATACCTAATAAATCAGTATTGCTTTGTTGTTGGGTTGGGTTTTTTTTGGCAATAGTCAGTACAAAAAAAAAAAGCAAAATGTAAAAATCAGTCAATTTCACCTAGCTTTTTCTAAAACAAAGACACACAACCATCCTTTTGGCATATGAGTCTCCTTGCGTTAAAATAGAATTCCACTCCTTTCATCCCGAAGGGAAATTTTTCTTTGGCTTTTAACAGATAATGACCTTCAGCTTTTGGAACATACTTCAAAATGGTGGCAATTAGTGTTAATTATCCTTGATCAAGGATTAAATTGCAATTCCCTTACTGGAAGTCAGACCTGCAACCTTTTAGTTGTGAGCCCCACATGCTACAGATTGTGTCAATATGCTTTTCAAACAAGAATCTCAGAATGAATCTTTTTAAGGGCAATATGTCATTAAAGTGGATCTTTGGTATTATCACTGAAATGAGATTTTTGGTCTTGGGGAAATGATTTAGTTTCATGCTACGATATATGAGCATTGATGTTTCTGTTGTTATATATGTTGACACGTCATCCACATTTCATGTATCTTGCCTGTAGGGGTCAGGAAAGTGATTTTTAAATGTGCATTATCTAGAAAAAAAAGTAATCTTTTTGTATTTATGAGAAATGCCACCAGAAACTAAGATTAAGACAAATAATTTAAAAGAAAATGTTGATGCCGTGGAAGTGGCTGCCATATTTGAATAGATTGTGTTTTTTATTGGGTTTGTTTGTCGGGGGGTTTGTGCTTTTTTTTTTTTTTTCAAATGAATGTATCTAGCTTACTAACACTTTTGCTTCTTCTCCTTCTGCCAGACAAATAATCTGTTGGAAGTGCAAGCTAAGTTGGATGAAAAAACTCAAGAGGTTTGCATTGAATCGTATTGAATACTTCAGCTTATTTTTGTTCCCCTATATCAGGAGGGTGGGGGGAAGGAGCGTACAATCAATGAATTTCATGAGCTTGCATTTGTATGAGGATTCAAGCTATAATAGTCTCTCTCTTTATCTAAGCATTTTTAGATCTTTCTGGAAAGTATGTAGGTTAGGGTTCACAAAACAAGCCTCAGCTTTGTTCTCCCATATAAAGTAAAAGGGATTGTTGAAGAAATTTTATTTTAAGTTTTACATAGCATTACCTCCAGTTAGCGCTGTAGTATAGTGGTATGAAAAGCCCTCATGTAATCAAAGGCCCAAGTTCAGTCCAAAGTGACCTGATTCCTAAAGTTTCATCTTTGCATATTTTTTTCTTCCTCATCTTTGTTTAGTATGTCACGTCTAAGGTCTGAACCTAAGAGATTAGACAACAATGCAAATTACACCTGTTTAGAACCATTTGCTACTGAAACTCATAAAGAGGATGTGGATAAACAAATACCACTGCAAAGTTAATTCCTTTCATTCCCTCCTTTCAGTCTCTCCTGCTATAGCTCTCCAAGCTCAAGGCTGGATGGTACCAGGAAGGACACCAACATAAAACCTTTTTCAGAGCTTATTAAATGAAAGAATGCTGTGGCACCCCATAATTTGGATGAGACAAAAAAAGATATTGTAAAAACACTTGAATGACAGCTCTGGCCATCTCTGTCCTTCCGGATTTGCAGTTCACTCCCATTGTTGGATATTTTAAGCTGAATTTTATTGTACTTGTATTTGGCACAGTATCCTCAAACCCCATTTCCTTCCATGTTTTATAACGTTTTATATTTTTTACAGGTAGAACATATTCAAGCTGTAGTGGATTCATTAAAGAAAAGCGCTGGGGAACAAACACAGAGGACGGAGTCTCTTATTGAGAAATTGAAAGATGTAGGGAACTATATATTCATATTGGATACCATCATTTCTATTTCTTTCTGAGGTCTATATTTGAATTTTGTTCGTAGATGCTTTTTATTTGATGATTTTATTTTTCCGTTTCATCTTAAAACAAAATAATGTGAATTTTCAAAATTAAACTCTCATCAAAGGAGGAGAAAGGAAACTGACTTTTAGCATCCTGGTGGCTTAAATAATGTTTTCAATAAATGTGATTGAGGAGGATTTGTGGCATCATATTTGAAATGCTTGTTTGCTAAGTTAATTGTATATTGATTTAATTCTTTTCATTAGAATAAACTTAATGCCACTGTAGATCAATATTACTTCATTCTCAAGAAAGCCTTTTTTTCTTGTTTTGTAAACACATGATATTGATTCACAAAGACTTCTTATAAGAATTGTCCAAAAATGTTATAAATGGACTCACCTTATGTATTTGGGGCATATCACATTTTATAGTCAAGGTCATAATAAGTCTTTATGAAAAATATAATGATAGACGCAAATAATTCCTTTTTTGTAGCATTTGAAAACTGTGTCTTACTGACTTAAGTATATCATTCATTGTTCTTATTCTTTCAAATCTTTTACTTCAATTCAATCAGGAAAGAGAGAACCAAATGCAAATAGAAGAGCAGTTCCGTCAAGAACTCGCTGTTCAGAAACGACTGGTGGATTTGTACAAGGTAGTGTGGCATATTTTTTTCTCTGTAGTGTGGGGACGAGGAGGGGGGGGGGGCGGAGTTGTTGTATTTTGAAAGGTCTAAGACATCAAACGTAGATGGTTAGAGACAGGGAGTTTGACTGATTGTTGGATGAAGGACTTCACGGAAGCTGGCTTGGATTGGAAAGATGTAATGAACTCAGATTTTGGGTAGAGATGGCACTTGCTTTGACAATCGTGTAAAAGACAGGACAAGATAACATAAGATAAATTGCTGCCACGAGATAAAATTTTGTATTGTATATAATGCTTGATGTAACACTTTCATCAGTATATTTTATCAAATCATATTTGAATTTTGTAGGGATTTTTCTTTTTGAATGAATACATGGAAACAAGTGATATCAGTCAGCATTTAAAAATGGGGAAAATGCTTTCTTTTTCTAACTTATAAACCCATCCGTGAAAAATTGTTTGTAGTGATGACATAAATTCTGGCAAAATCGAACTTCATGACTGTCTCAGGCTTCTGAATTGCTTGTTATTCTTCCATTTCTTCAAAACCATTTGTATTGACCAGGCTTCAACTGAAGAAAATGATGCTAAAGTTACAGAGCTAACAGGAGCTGTAGAGGAATTAAGGAGATTGCTCAAAGAAGCTTCAACATGTAAGATTTCAGGGCTTTGTAGCTACCATAAAATTATAATTGAAGAGCGTTTTTCCAAAACCCAGTCTCCCAAATTCAACATTTCAAGATTTTTTTTTGAAAAGTCAATTGCTACAAAAAACAGGGATGATTTTGAGAAAAAGAATTAAACAAATAAATATTCATCTTATCTCAGTGGAGTTTTTTAAGCATTTTTGATGACTTTTCTTTGACTTTTGCTGTTGCTTTACATCGCTAAAAACAAGAATGAATTTTTCATCGAAAATGCACTTGTTGAGTTTTGGAAAAATGCTCTTCAATTACTCATGGAAAAAGAAGAAATGTGTGGAAAAAAAATTCATTTTCTGCCTTTAGATCTAGATATTTTTTAATGTTTTAGACTAAAATAATTTAACTGTAAGTATTTGAGCTATACTTCACTCTATGTCCTCCTTCAAATAGCTTTTATATTTTTGTAGCAAATATTTATTCTGTTGGCATTTTAGTGAACTGAATAATGGTGCAATAATTATATCAGTGGTAATGTGACAATTTAGAACTCAATGGAATTCTGATAAATTTCAAATATTATTGTCTGTCCTTTTTGTTAAATCATCACAATAGTCCTGCAGTAATAGTACAGTGTATTGAATTTAACAATCATGGACATCATTTAGAACTTTAAGTTCTGCTTCTCAGACCTTTGATTTGTTAGATAAATTGTATGAATTGTGTATGGCCTTTTTTTTTTTTTTTAAATTTATCCAAAGCCTACACTGACCTGAAGAATTCCAAAGCAGAGGAGATCAGCCACCTTGAGGTGACAATGTCTGAAAAGAGTGAGTTCATGTTAGTTAATTATGTATTATGGGATTTTTTTTTTTTTAATTGCTGTCGTCTTCTTCATCCCTGTATAGGTTCCAGTATCTTTAAGTGAGAGGACATGGACTATGCCTAATACAAAATTTCCTTTTCATGTCTTGGAAGGGGACTAAGAGTTGAATGAGAAACACTTCTTTCGTCTTGTCTCTTGCCTTCCGTCAGGCTCTCTTTTGCAGACCTGCCAGATGTCCCGGTTTGGCCGGGAGAATCCCGGGATTTGGATATAATCCCGGCCACCCAGGAAGTGCCATGGAACACCCATTTTTCCAATAATGGGCAGCTAGGATAGTGAAATTGAAATACGTGGTAATAACATTCGTATGGAATCTTTCTTTCGATCAAGAGTTTTACTGATATTTTCTCCTGGCTAGGTAACATCAACTTTCTTTGCTTCTCATAGACAATCTAATGCAGGCCATAGGCACAGGTGCAGATTTGCTGGCATACTTGCCAATTCAAGGGGCAACACTTGTTCCATTGACCTAGTGTGTGTGTGTGTGTGTGTGTGGAGAGAGAGGACTTTATTATTGGCGGGGTTCTTTTGAAAATAATAGTAATAGTTGAGATACCAAAGTTACAACTATGGAATTTAACAACTGGGCACATGTTGTGTACTGGCATCAGTGTGTGTTTGTGTGTGTATGTGTGTTTCTTTGAGAGAAAAAGGGGGAGGGAGAGAGAGAGAGAGAGAGAGAGAGAGAGAGAGATTGGGCTTTATTATGGCTGGGGTCCAATTGAAAATAAAAGCAATATTGCCGATACCAAAGTTGCAATTATGGAATTTAACAATGGGGCACATATGTACAGGCATCTGTATGTGTGAGCGTGTGTATGTGTGTGTTTCTTTGAGAGAGGGGGGCAGGGAGGGAGAGAGAGGGGGAGAGTTGAATTAAATGATAATAGCGACTGGCATCTGAA
>JAOWAY010099420.1:0-11120 GCA_028565895.1 Goniobranchus geometricus
GAGAGAGTGAATGCAATAGACATTGTGTGTATGAGTGAGTGAGGGTAATAAGGAATGTGTGTATTAATGAGTGAGTGTGGATGAAATGGATTAGATATGTATGAATAAGTGAGTTAATATGAGAGATTGTCTTTTTATGAATGTGTGACTGAGGGTGAAAGATATTTTGTTTTGTATGAGTTGTTGGTGAGGGTGATGAAGAGTGAGTGTGTGTGTGATTGAGAGAGTGAGGATAAGAGAGTGTGTACATTAGTCGAGGTGCTAGGTTGATTGATGTTGTGTGTGTGAATGTGTGTTAGTGATTGAGATATACATAGTGAGGGAGTTTGGTTCATAGATGTGTGTATGTGTCTGTGTGTTAATAAGAGAGGGATTGTAATAGAAATGATATTTGTGTGTGAGAAAGGTTTTGTTTGTGGATAAGGGTTTTTTTGTGTAACAAAGTGAAAAGCTTGTGTGTGTATTGGAGTTAGAAAGAGAGTGAAGGTTTCCAAGTAACCAAGTAGTTCAATGGAATAAACTTTTTTTTTCTTTTTAAGGGGATTGAGTTTCCTGGTCTCATTTGTACATTTGTTGTACTAAAAACATCATATTGAATCAAGCTTTCAAAAATGATGAGTTCATCATTAGTTTATATCATATTTAGTCCGAAATTGGCATGCTATCGGTGACGTCCAGGTTTTTGGTCTGAAATCCAGGTTTTTGATACTCTGGATCCCAGTTTTCAAGTTTCAAAACCTGGCAGGTCTGGTTATGTTGCAGAAGATATAGTCAAAATTGGAAAATCAATTATTTCCATTTACCATGTTGCGCTTTCATCTTCACTTTTTCAATTTCCCTACCTAAGCTAATTTTGGAATCCCCAGCTTAAAAGCCTATTAGTGTTGTCTTGTTGTTTTCAAGATGACAAGTCACATGAGAGTTGAGCAAGGAAACAACTTTAAGAATTTATGGTTCAGTACAAAAAAAATAAGTGGAATTGGACATGGTTGAATAAGGAAAACCTTGCCTATCAGTCACTATCATCAGAGTACAAATAGGCCTCAATATAAAGCATCTGTGTCAGCTTCCAGCATCATGTGGATATGGGTATTTTTTTCTGTCATTGGTTGAAACATTACATTGTCATCCCTCCATTAATTTCTGTCTGTAATTATAGATAGCTCAAATGGATATAATTCAGGATCTATATTTTCTAGATGTCTAGTTTATTATATGGCCCATAAGTATTTTAAAGCGTTCTCCTTGTTCCTTTGTGTGGACTAACTCTGACAAAGGTCTTTTATTTTTTTTAATCTAGGTTTTTAGATTAACTACTTTATTCAATAGTTCCAGATGAGCTGAACTAGATTTCAATCTAATCTTATTCCCATTTTACTTATTGAATGGCTCTGCACTGCAAGAAGGTATGCAATCAACAAATTTGCCATTTTTGAATTTTGCTGGTGACACCTCTGTCTATGTATGCACATTTCCAGCTTTCAGTTTGTAATAATAATTTACACAAGCATATTGTGTGAAATCTATCTTTGATTTTTGTCAAGTTATGCATTTGATGTTTGAACTTTTACCTTAATTTCATAACAAAGATTCTATGGGGAAAGTGTACTAGACTTCTGCTTTACATGGATTTTAGTTTAAAAACAAAAGACATATTTTATATTTATGCCCTTTCATGAATCATAATAATTTCAGTAGGACCATAGTATAAGAACTAATGAATATTTCTCGTTTCAGAGAATTTGAGAGGATTAATTTCATAATTTGTGGAATTTTATTTTCAGAACCTCTGATTGATCAGAACAGCCTTCAAGGTGAGTAGTTCTTTAACTTATGACTTAATTCCCTATCATATAATCACAAAATGAGTTGCAAAGTGTTGCTCTCTCCTTCTGTTATTTAAGTTGCTGGAGTGGCATAGGGTGGATGCTGATGTGCTAGACTATTTAATAATATTACAAACCTCCCAGGTGTTCCCATTTTCTTGGAATTCTCCCTTGCTGTAGGTCAAACTCCCAGCCTCCCCATGTTCTTCTCAAATCTCCCACTTGATGAGATATTATTCAGCTGGTACTGGCACCACTTTAATATTTGGAAATTTTTAGTCATACCAGGGCTATCATTGTCAAATACTTTTATGGTTTATTTAATATGTAAATGGTTTTTATTTGTTTTGCTTTATTATTTTTTTTTTTTTAAACTGCACAAATGTTAAAACCTCCTCAGATTTTATGAGATCTCTTTGTATAGAAGTACAGTAGGGATGTCTTGTATTACGGTAGTTCCTGTCCTGTTTTCAACTTAAATCATGCTTTTTGTGAGTCAAAGTACAGAAAAAGATTAAGAAAGGAAATGTTTTACTTTCACATTTGTCTCTCAAAATTAAGTAAATCGTTCTTGTAAGTCTCTGAAAGTTTAAGTCAGAAATTGGATCATGATATATTTTGGCTCTTTATGACTAGAATGTGATTCTACATGTCTTATCTTAATTGTTTCTGTAAGTGTCTAAGTGTTTAAGTCTGCAGGTATTTCTAGAAGAAGTAGGGGGCACTCATTCTCATCAAATAAAGCCAAACATATGACCCTATTTCCGACTTATGCCCTTAGAACATTTATGATATATGAACTTGCTGTATCGACCATGTCCTTGAAAAATGCTTTGATCGTTCTCGGAATCCCAGGCTGAAGACTTTGACATACTGATGAGCACTAATGGAACTGGCATTAGAGAAACAAATAGAAATTAAGAAAGAAGAAGAAAAATATCTTTGTATTCCCGTGAAAATTGTGCATTTGATATAGAAGAGAATACTCCGAGCCAACTTTGAATCAGGTAAACATTCCGTTTGATAGCTGGTGCAATTTCATTTAGATACTCAAAATATTTCAGGAGCTCTACCTTTGCCTTCCTCTTTGATCTTTGAATTAAGTAAGTATTGTCATTCTTCCACAGCTTTCCTTTTATAGCACAAAAACACTCAGCTGTGCTTGTGAGCTATTGAACATTGCTTTATGGGGTAAAACGTTACCAAAAGACATCAGGACATAGTATGCCAATGTGTGTTGATCATAAGGATGTTTCTTTGAAACAAATTGGAATAAAATAAATCATATTATTTTGCAACATTCCACTTAACATTTTCAGCTTTTCTTTTCATTAAAGTAATTTTATTTGGACATTGAAGTTCTGAAAAGTTTTATTTCAGTGCTTGATTGAAGGAGAAGTTTTGATTATAATCAGATGATAAAAATCATCAGGTGAATAAGAAAAAGAGTTTTGTTAGAAATGGAAGAAGAAAATAAATTTATTCAAATAGCATAAAAGATCTTTTCACTGGACAGAGAATATCAGTGAGAGCACATCACCATTGAACGACAGTCAAATGAGTACTTAATTAGCATACGAAAATGAGGATATAGCAAAGCCACTTTTGGTGACCTGTACAGTGAGAAAGTATGATGCTTATAAATACTCAAGTCTCCTGTTAAAACTTCAATGCAATATTTGTATTAGATCAGGAACCCTTGTATCCAGAAAAGACTGATCTTTTATTTGGAGCAATTATCTTATTTCTAGGTCAGTCACAGACTAGTTACAGAATTTGCTGAATAGATAGTCGACACTGCAGATAAGCACGTGATCCTCCAACATTTCGCTCCTGACTCAAGCACTCAAGCTTCTCGTACCAATTTTTCGCTATATAAAATACATACACTCAAGCACCATCAGTCTGGCCTCTAGCATGCCCCAACCCATAGTCCTGGCTAAGGCTCTCATACAAGCTGTTCCAGAAAAAGTTTGGCATGAGAAATCCTTTAAAAATTTCCAATTTTTGATGAAACTTGGATTAAGTAAAGTTCATTTTGAAAGGAATTTGTTTGGCCTCATGCAAAATTCTGCATGGTTCCACAACTTTTTGTCATAAGCTGATTGCAAAAACACCTTATTTCACGAAAATACCTGCTGATTTATAAGCAAAAGAGCAGAAAATGTTTGGGCCCAGCACTCCGCTGATCTCAAAACATTTGATTTCTACCTATCTGGGTCCCTGAAAGACATTGTCTATAGACAATGATAGCAAAACATCAGTAGTATTTAAAAAAGGAATAAGAGCTGCCAGTGGTTCTGTTAATCATATCCATTGTCACAGAGCAATTGAACACTTCAAAAAGCGCACATGAAGTACATTGACTCTCAAGATGACATATCGAACCCATGCTTTAGTAATTGAATTGAATGTTGTAACTCGATGATGGAGCCAAGATGTTGTCTGTGTGATCTAAAAACTCAATTTCATCTGAATCACACCTTTTTGGTTTGTGCTTGATTGAGTTTGAACTGTTGGAGCATCGGATTAATTTTTTTTTTGTTCTTTTCCGATTTGTAACATTCTTTATAGATTCCCGTTCGAGAAAGTGTTTGATTTTGTTCAGATAAGCTAAATGAAAACTTCCTTTTGCAATGGTTTTTCTTTTTTGCTCTCCTGAAAAAATTATAAAACACCGACGATATGCTTATATCAGGACCCATCACATTGACATCTTTCTACACATCAGAAGACGATAGCTTAATCACGATTAGATTGATAGATGTCACAGGTCTTGACAGGTCAGTTTTTTGTTGTTGGAGGTTTGGTACTCGGTAATGTGGCCATGCCAGAGCACCGTGCCTCTCTCAATGTAACTCAGCACTAAGCTGTGGTTATATAGGGACCCATCCCACATCTTATCAGCAAATAGAAAGATGTTTTTTATTATTTTGTGGGTTAAACTTCTCCTTTCAACAGCGTAGGTTATATCAGCGACGGTGCTATTTTGACATGTCTATGTGCTGCCACACCTGAGCCAAAAGGTATAGTCTTCGGTATGACTCAGCCGGGGAATAGAAAGATGCGGTTGACAACGACCGGATGATCTGAGGTTGGTCAAGATAGGTCAGTGACGACTGAATACACAAGTTTGAATTCCATCAAAGGCCCTAAGTCTTTAGTTGATGCTGGGTAAGAAAACTGCTCAGGCTCTGGAAGTTTTGATTGGTCTAAGCATTTTGCAATAGCATTAATCAGTGGAGTGAAGTGGTTTTGAAGGCCAAGTTCTTTCGTATTTGACCACGGTCCTGCTCATCTTTGGTAAGATCAAGGCTAGCAACCCCCCAAATGCATGTAGAAGAGAAGAAATTCGTGTAATTTTTAGTATTTTGACCTCAAGCATGCATCAGCGATAAGCCTGCTTCAGTCTCCTCAAACACCGTACTTTTCGGCAAGTCAATTATACCTCTGTTTTGGAAGGTTAATAGCTTTGTTGACTATTTTTTTAAATACGGAAAGTTTGTCAATCTCATTGCTTTTTAAATGACTAGTCAGAAGAGATATTTTTCTTCACTTCAACAGTTCATGTTTTCTTGACAGCTATCTAGATGTGAAGCTACAATTAATTAAAGTTTCTTGAACGTTCATTCAACTTTATGTCCCATGCTGAAGTGATCGATTTTTTACCCTTATTTTTAATGCACACATATGTTGTTGTATAAGTGGAATTATTGAGTTTGCAAGTCCCAAGTTCCTACAATGTATAAGTTAAAATTTCTGGTGCAGAATTGACCTCTTCTTTTAAAGTTTAAGTAAGACTTTATGTTTGGAGTTGACAATTGTTGCTGTTATATCTCTCCAAAGGAATGATCTGTCCAAAGGAATGCAGCAGTGTTACCTTTTAACCTTATATTATTGCATTAATGTAGTCACCTTCAATAGTACAAAATAATTAATTTTAACACCTTTATTGACTTTGCCACTGAAAAAAAGTTATTCTCTGTATCCACGGCAGGTGGTAAGTGGGCTAAAAGACTGTGTCAACAGTAATCATCTTTTATTTTATGATTGAATAACAGCCATAAAAATTTGCTCTCAGCTTAAAATTGCGTTTTTATCAGATAGTTATCATTAATATTAAGATTAAGATTTTCTTTTCATTTTTTTTTTCATTATAATTTTTCATTATAATGTCTCGTATTGAGTCCAGGGGGGAGGGGGAGGGGATCAATGCTTGGACAATTCTCACTAAACTGCTTTATATGCCTTGTCCATAACTTTGCAAAGTTTTATATTGCTTAAAAAATGTGCTGCTAATTGAAAAATTGGAAAAGTCAAAGATATGAATGCCATATCTATATGCTTTACTATTGTCTCTTACCTTTATTCATCTGGAAATAATCTGATTACTGTTGAAATAATCAAGATCATTGGAACAAGATTAAAAAATTTGTATTTTAGATATAACTTTGTTACGCACATACATTAACCATGTAGGCATGTTCACGCTTTGAGGGCTTGAGTTTGCTTTTGATTTTCTTTATCCTTTGCAGCTATTGATTGCTTTTTGTTTGTGAAGAATCTTTCATTAATTGATTTATCAGCCCCAGCATATTTCATCCTTCTTGATGGTGAATTGAGGGAAGGTTGCTTTGATATACCCTGGAGTGAAATGACAATTAGTATTTGTAGGATCCTTTTTTTTTTCTTTTTAAATTAATAGGCACTTTTGCTTACACGTGCCCACCCCGAGTAGAGTGTTTTGGAAAGTTTTTGCTATTATCAGAGGGCTTCAAATTTGGAATTTTTCAAAGGATCAGAAGTCAGATTTTGCCATAATCACTTGATATCACTGATGAACATTTCATCAAGGCACAATGCTGTGTTTTGTCAGAATTGTTTGTGCTTCACAAAATTCTAGCCTTTACATTCAGTTTCATCATTTTTCTCTAAACAGGTGGAATACCCAGAATTCAGAAAGCCAATGCTGAAGAATTCATATACATTTTTGTAAACAACAGTCAGAAGCTGACAGACTTTTTAGAGCACATTATTGAGGTAATGTTTAATTTGTCTTTGCTCTTCCTTATGTAACAAACTGTTTTCATTTTTATCTGTAAATTTAGGTGCTTCTTTTGTTTTTAAGTTTTGAGTAATAACCTTGGAATATTTTCAGATCTTCATCATTCAGAAGTATAGACTTCATATCTGGGTTCATTCTGATCATTTCAGTACTTTATAATTGTGCAAAAACTATGTAATCACTTTTATTACAATAGAAAATGCTTCTTGGAAAAATGAATATGAAATTAGCCTGAAGTAAATAGTTTTATGAAAATTGTGCTTGCATCCATGTGTTTCATTTGTGTCTGTAAGTAAATCAAATATCAAATGTCTTGTCTGTCAGGTGCAACCAAACTCATCAAACCTTGTGTACAATACCATCCTAGAACTCTACCTCCATGACATGGTGCATGAAAAAGGCATTTCAGTAAGTATCCAGACCGGATGTGGAATCAGGGAAAAGAAAGACCAACAAATAAAAACAAAACATGAACATTTGGACTAGATGGGGGGAAAAAGACTGAATATATAAATCAAAGTTTCTAAAGATAGAATTTATTTCTCCAATAAGACTTATTAAATTTATGTTTTCTCTCTAGATTGGATGACAGAAATTGTTGAGCTATTGCGATCTCCTTGGTATAGCCTCAACTTTGTTTTGATCTTTTTATTCCAGGCCAGGGTAGAGCGAGAAAGAAAGACATTGGAACTTCTGAAAAATCCTGTTGTAAGCTTAAATTATTTAATCCCATCAATTTTTGTGTGTGTTACTTTGAAAAAAAATTTTTTTTTCTGGCAGGCATTTACAGTTTGTTAACATTTATAAGATTCATCGTTTTAAATAAGGAGAAATGTTCCTTTTATTAATATGTCAAAACGTTTACTTGCATGTCTTGTCATAACCAGTATTTCGTGATTTCCACTTAAAATATGTAATATGAAACCATCAAGTCTAAAGCAGGGCATACATATTGGCATCAATAGCCCAAGGCAAGAATCCTGACCATCACCTAGATTTTAATGTCTTGTGCAAATTAAGTAAGGAAAATGTTTTGATCTTTTAGTATGACTGTGTCCTTTAAAACAATAACAACCCAAGTGAAAGCTGTTCCCTTGACAGCAGATGATATTGAAATCTTAGAAAACTTTTTTTCCCTTAAATTAAGCATGCTGCTTATAATGACAGAAACTATTACAGTAACCAGTATATTGAAAAGCGTAAAAAAATCCCTTTCAGGATACCTTCACAGTTTTAGAACTCAGTTGTTGTTTATTTTGTGTAAATGTTCCATTGAACTATTATATGCATGTTGAAGAATTTGTATTGATCCTTTACCATTATGTCTCCTCAGGCTAATTACGACATTGACCAAGCTCTCATTCTGTGTCAAATGAACAACTTTAAAGCAGGCATTTTATATCTCTATGAGAAAGCCCATTTGTAAGCAGATTTTGTTTTTTTAAAGTCCTTTTTTTTCTTTTTCTTCCAACTTTTGTAACTGCTAAAGATAATAAAAAATATTTACATTTTTCCCTTTATTGTCAAAATGGGAAATATGAAACCTTTGTGATAAAGCGACATTCTGTCTTTCTCAAATTGTTAAAAGACCTTTCTTTTTTTAAAGAGTTTTTGAAAGACAAATCATCAACCGCAACATTTAATCCTTGAATTAATTGTAAAATGTGCTAATATGCTATGAACTCATAATTTTTTCACCATTATTATTTCAGATATCAGCAAATCTTGCGTTATCATATGGATCATTTTGAGTATGTCCATGTTATAGAAACCTGCAAGAAATTTGGGTAGGTACATGTCTAGACAATATACATTTGTCACCTTTTTTTCCTTTTTAAAAGTTGTTTCCATTGTTTAAAATCTTGTTTTACTTTTTTATCCCCTCTGCAGTCAGCAAGACCCACAATTATGGGTACAAGCCCTGTCGTATTTTGCTTGTAAGGAAGACACTTGTAAGGCCCAGCTAATGGAGACCCTCTCAAGTATCCTTTTTTCGCTCTTGGATTATTGTACCTTGTGCAAATAGTTTGGAATAATCTCATAATACATCTTGATTTTAAGGACAAGGGAAATATTTATACAAGCTTAGCTTATTAAGGTTTCTTGTAATCCTCGTTTTTAAGTACAAAACATTCATAATGAATTGTATTATATATTTTAGCATATAGTCATCATATATCATCCTTGTTTTTATGCACATACGGATGTATATTTCAATGTATTATGTATTGTAGATTTTATCATTCAGCGCATAGAGCATTGTTTTCACCGTAGATATGCGCTTTAGAAATTCCATATATTATTATTATTATTGTTGTTATTATTATTTTTAAAAATATCAAAGATTTTTCTTGTTTAGCTTTGAAGAAGTTGGAAAATAATTTAACAGAAAATTCCCCTTTTTGTATTTTTGTAATTTTTATCTCTATTAAGTAATCAGAAATGTTAAATAATGAATTAACATATTAAATACTTTTAACAATATTTATGTGCTGTTCGTGTAGCGATGTGTTTTCCTTCACATTTTGTGTAAGATATTGATAAAAAGAATCTTCTGCCTCCTTTGATGGTAATTCAGATATTAGCCCACAACTCCACTGCTACTCTCTCTGTTGTAAAGGTATATTTTGATTTATTTAAAAAAAATTCCTTTTATTCACTTTAAAGGACAATACAAATGGCTATAGAGAGGACAGTGGCCTTGCCCCAAGCTGGTTTCATCAAATACTGTTTCATATTTAAGAAGAAAACATGAAACATAACAGCAAATAGAAAGTATGGAATTAAGTTTTAAAATAAACAGAAGAAAACACAAAAGACAACAAAAATAAACACCTCAAAAAACAACAACAGCAACAAGGAAATAAAACCAAAGCAAATAAAAAAACATGATAATTGTTAGCAAGACAGAGGTGTGTCAGAAATTGAAATATAATGTGTTTGTGTGTTTGTTTGTTGTATTGACTTATTATGTATGCATTTAATTTGAGTAGTGATTGATTTTCTCTGTTGTTTGAAATATGAAAATATATAAGAGAGTTTTCAAATGTGTTCATTTGTTCATTAATTTGATACAGTTTTTTTCTTTTTAATGTTTCCTCTCCAAGACTCCAGTTTAGCTAGGAGAACCTGTATCAAAATTTTGGATGGAGTAAATGAAGCAATACACAATAGAAAGCAATATTAGTGGGTTCATTAACAATCAATGAATAAACAATTGTTTTCTTCTCTTCTTTTAAGGATTACATAGTAAGAAGACTACAAATGGAAAATGACCAAATTGCAGAGGATGAACGTTTGATAAAGCAATATCGAGAAGACACTGAGAAAAAACGGAATAAGATTGAGGAATTGAAAACTTCGTAAGTAAAGAATTTACATTCTGCATTTTTGATCAAGAACCTTATCTGGATAACTCGTATAGAAAATTCCCTTTCACCTTTTGAACTCTTTGGACTCTGAGCTGCTAAAATAAACCATGTATTCTCAAGCTCTTGACATAAGTTGTAAAAGTTGTACATATGGGCTTGATTTCTTGATTGTAAATGAAAAGATATTAAGCACCTATTTAGGGACTGATGATATCAGTTGTAGGTCCAGTGTCAACATTGAAATTTGCCCATCCTGAATCATTGGAACTTGAGTCTCTGTGACTAGGGTAAAAATCAAAGTGCTTGACCACTTGGGTTCGAGCCTTGCTAGTGCGGCCAAGTCATGGGTGCTGCGTCCTTAGGTAAGGCACTTCACTATGCTTACCTCATTTGACTCAGCTGTGAATGGGGACCTGGCTGTTAAGACAACGCTGTCTTTGTCTGTGTCATTTTTTTTTCTCCGAGATTCATGAATGTATTTTGAGAACTGCATAGGGTAGTTCTGTTTTCCTTATCTTATTACTGAAATGTCAACATTATGTTCCTTTTTTTTTTCTTCTGCTTTAAAGAGCCAAGGTCTTCCAGGCATCAAAGTGCAATATTTGTAGTCACTCCTTGGAATTGCCGTCAGTTCATTTTCTATGTGAACCACATTCTTATCATCAGCAGTAAGTATAATTATTGTCTGTACTGTTGAGATACTGTAGGACTTGGCAAACTATTACTAGATTTTTTTCTCCTCCTTGGGGAGGGGGAATGGGGGTTCTGGAACAAAATTTTTCCGTATTTAATACATCGATTTGAGTCATATACAGGTATAATGGGCATGGGACGCTGAGTTGAAATGTGGTAAAATTT
>JAOWAY010099531.1:0-10000 GCA_028565895.1 Goniobranchus geometricus
GTCTGAACAGAGAAGTGAATGGCGTGTCATGGTCGCCAATGTCTGCCTCAGACCTGGTACTTGATGATGATGATGATTTATCTTATTATACATGAGTCAGTATGATTAATTAAGAGTTTAGAACTGTCAAGGAATTATTTTCACAATGTAATGTCTGAAATCTATACCTCAGGTGAAGGTGCAAAAAATACTGAAATAAATGTTACCTTGGAGATAATACGTTCCAGTGGCACTTTTGGAACAGTGCATGTACCATGGACATTAAGTCCAAGTGGTGAGGAAGATTTAAACCACTCCTCTGGAATAATCACCTTTGAGGAAGAACAAAGTACAAGGGAGCTTATACTGACAGTGATTAATGATGAGGTGAGGCCATTCCTGAAAATGTTGTCGAGTTATGATAATTTTTTAAAACATTTTCTTTTTCTCCTTTTTTAACGGAAGCAATATTCTCAATTTATTTCAATTTTTGATATGCTCAATTGTTCATCAAATTCACAGCATCTGTGATTGTTCTGGCTAATTTTCTGAAAATATATGAATTAAATGCAAATGTTTTAAAAGAAACTGCTTTTTAAGGCATCTTTAACAGGTAGTAATACTAAAAATAAACCTTGGATCTCAGCCAGTTTTTGTTAAGATCAAAACCTTACCAGTGATTAAGAGATATATTCTTATTCCTTTTGGTTGATCACAGGTATCTGAACCTGATGAGACTTATGCAGTACAGCTGTCGTCTCCACTAGGGGGAGCTGTTGCAGGGACGCCAATGGTTGCTACAATTGTCATTTTGGAAAATGATAATCCTGTTGAATTTGTTGGTTTGTTCAATGACTTGTATTTAGCAATATTGCAAGAAATTTAAAGAAAGCATTTATAAGCTTATAGATGGTAAATTTTAATTTGATCAGATAAATGTTGAGAGTTCAGAAAAAATCAGATTAGTTTATATCTGAAGAATTTGTTTTCCATAATATCACTTTATCCAGAATGTAAAGTGTGATTCTATCCACATGTTTTGTTTCAATTTATGGGAAAAATCATTTTCATTGAGTGTATAATATGTTTACTCTTCTTTCTTCAGATCCAATTGTCTATACAAATGAGTCAAGTACTGTAGAATTGGTTGTGAGCAGGCAGGGGCGGGTGGATGACCAAGCAACTATTAACTATCGGACATTGGATGGTAGTGCTTCAAGTGCTGATGGAGATTACGATCAAATAAAAACTCAGCAGCTTGTCTTTGAAAGGGGAGAGCGAGAGAAAACCATCACTGTGAATATTTTGGATGATGCAGATCCTGAAGGAAATGAAACTTTTACAGTGCAACTCTTTGATGCTGGAGGTGTGTCAGAAATAAGATAAGATAACTTGTAGCTATTTCAAAACACACTCCATGGAATTAAATTTTGTACATATCTGGCAATATGATTATTTAGATTTAACAGAATTTACAGATTACATGGTGAACATCTTAGACGCTGAATCTCTTTTTATTTCTTTGTTCTGATCTTGTTTTTCAGCAGTTTTTTCCTAGGACTAAGCTGCAATTGTTATACACTTGGGGAATACTTTTGTTGGCATGCTTATATATATTCAACAGATATGCAAATGATGGTGCCTGTTTAATCATTTGTGCTAAAAATGTTTAAAATTCAATGGGTCAGGAAGGTAAATATTTTCCTCTTCTTTAAATTCCTGATTAGGTGACCTGATAACCACAGAGAACTCCTCTGCTATTATCCACATTCTGGCCAATGACAATGCTTATGGCATATTCAGCTTTGCTGACACTCTAAATAATCAAGTAGAAGAAGGAAGTACCATATTTCTTGAGTGAGTTTGAACCACAACTTGATTATTGATTTTTGCCTTCTCATTTATCATAAAGTATATAAATCAGATTTACAAAGTGTCATCTAATCCTTTACATTTGTTTGGTGAAACAACTAGACAGATTACATTTGTTGTTTTTTATTTGTTTTCTATTGCTTTGGCATGTTTTTGAAAAGAAATTTTATGAATGTAATTGGGATACATGGATTGACCATGGATTTATCAACATTTTTATGCACAAGTGTTTGGTAATGGCTTTTTCTGTTTTGCATTTCATTCTTAAAGAATTGATCGAAATGAAGGCACTTTTGGATCAGTAAAAATTACTTGGGAAATTCATACTTCAAATGATATTCTGGCAACACCTGGTCAAGACTTTGAAGAGACCCGGGGCGAAATAATTTTTTCTCCACTAGAGAGCAGACAATATTTACCAGTTTCCCCTTTAGCAGATGGCAACCCAGAAAGAGAGGAGCAGTTTTTGGTGAAATTGACTGGTCTGGAAGGTAAGAATGATTGCTAAAATGATGACTTACTACTTATTTAGATTTCTCTAAAGCTTCTTTGGTGGAATGAATATACAGAGAATGAAAATGAAACTAAATTGTTTTCTTCTTGTACTGACATTATGGCAGGTTTTTATTGAATGAAGTGGAAAGAATTCTATAAGCAAAATATATGGCAATATCCTAACAGCAGCTATCTAGTGATATTTTTAACACATTTGTCACAAATCTGTAATTTTATTCTCCCTATTCTTTTTGCATGGTTAATTTTATTTTTATAGTTACTTCTGGTCTTGCCTGGCCAACACTGGCATCACTGGCTTCTGAGAATGTGATAAAAGCAGTTCAAGTTCAAGCTAGTGATGATCCCTTTGGACAAATGGCCTTTTCTCAAGATGCTCGAGAGCTTAGCGTAGCTGAAGACTTCTATCCTGGGCAAGAAGCAATCACACAAGCTACTTTTATCGTTGACAGAAGGCAGGGTAATCAAGGTGAAGTTAAGGTGAGCTATTTCAAAATTGGAGAAATGCTTTTGAGATTTAAAAACTCAAAACATATCTAGAAAAGTTCAATTTTGTAAAGACAATACATAAAATACATTAATTTATTTTTTGATATTTATTGTGACCTCTCCATACATATGTTGGTTAATGAACAAACATATGATAATAGGATGAGGGCATACTGTCCAGTCATCAGTCCTGCACACTTTGGAAAGTTATCTTCATTTACAGTGTTGACAAGTGATCCAGACATTTGTAAATTATATAGAGCATTTACTGTCCATGCAGTCAAATAGAACTATTAAAACTTTTTAGTCAACAGATCCTCAAAATAGTTACAATCCAATAGACTGAAAATTGCTGTCCACTAGCTGTTTGTTTGTTTTTTCAAGTGAAGATGAAAGATTTAAGTGTTTTACGGTTTGTTTTTTGTTGATGTTTTGTTGGTTGAATTGAAAACAAAAATTTTTTTAAGGAAAATTAAAATCTCAAAATCTATTTCAGGTATTGTGGGAGGTCTTTACTGATGAATTAGGTGGAAACATCCCAAAGACGTTTGATTTTGTACTCAGCGGCTTGCGACCTCCATCTCTTGAAGATATAGCAGACAAGAGACGGCCTGGAACACTGACACCTGCCTTGCTCTTCTCGGGTGCACCTGGTAATTTTGATGGCGCTTAGCTCAAATAGCAAGTTGTTTTCTTAAGATTTATAACAATAGATGTGATTTTTAATGTCTAATTATTCAGTACTATTGAATTTCATGGCCTTATTTTAATAGAAACATTTTATGATGGTAAGCGTTTTGCTTTGGATTGATTTTTTAATGTCCTACAAATATTCCTCAATTACCTTACATGTGTTTATGTATTGATTTTTCTTAGCCATGCATCAGTCTTTGTAACAATCACTGCAGATATCATTGTGATTGGTTTAGTTGTTTAATAATTGAATAAGAATCACATAAAAGAGGTGCGTTACCGGAGAAAATGGGAGCCAAAGAAGTGATAACCAGGTGACCAGCTGTGATGTATGTCAATCTTTATGATTAAGTATTAAGCTATTAATTAACATAATCCATGTACTTACTTTCTGCCATACTCATTTGGAAATTTCAACCACTTTTCTTACTGTCTTTTACCTTTGTGTGAATTCATGTATATAAATTGGAGAATGAATATTATATTGACTTTTATTTATCAATTTTGTGTCTATTTATTTAGTTTACATTCTTTCCTTTTTATTTATTTAATCATCTACATATTTATTCACTCATTCATTCATCTTTTCATGAAATATAATATTATATTCATAGGCTTGTTAAGTGTTTTGAGCTTGTATTAATGTTAAGGATAAAGCGCTACGTATGTTGAGTTATTGTCATCGTTATTACTTTTAAAGATATAAATGTCACATTTATCAAACTTTTCCATTTGAAGTTGTTTTTTGCATATCAATTCAACTTGTTAACCAGATATAACATAATTAACTTTAACTTCAACCAACCTTTCAATGTTGTCACCTTTACCTTTGTGTGATACCAAGTAACCATTAAAATATTGATATATTATTTAAAAGCTGAATTCAGTAACCTTTTTGCAACTATGTAATCTCATCTCCACTCAGATCAACATATCACAGTACCGGTTGATGCTCAGCCCTTAGCTTCAGAACTGTCAAATGGCTTTTCCCTGTCCGCCTGGGTACAAATCTTCTCTAACTCTAATGGGTATATTTTAGCACAGTGTGAGGAGACTGGGAGCATATGCCTTTATGGATTGCATATGACTTGTACAAACTCATTGACGCAAATAACTTTGATTTTGCCCCCAAATTCTGTGGTAAGAAATCTTTTTATTCACAGTTGTCAAAGATTGTGTGAATAACATTTCCCTCACCACTGTCTGCCTTTTTGTAAACCATTGCTACTTTACAATTAATAGATGATATACAACTCGAGCACACAAATTTGTCCTAACAAAGATATACATGGTGAATCTGAGAGGCAATCAGAAAAATTGATTTTCAAGAATGTTCTCGAATAATTGATATTTTGATAATTGTAAACAACTAACTGCAAATAAGGAGTTAATGGTTAGAAGGTGTTTAGTGCAGCATCTCTTTGATTATTCCTACATTTTTCATATTTGACATAATTCAAATTGGACCAAGTTATTTTCTAGCTATTCAATCCAAAATTCTTCACCACTAGTTAGATATATAACTTGGAATATAACCAGAATGACAAAATGATTAGTTTTATCTGAAAATAATTTTCATCCTCTTCTTTTTGTTTTATGGCATCAAGCACGATGGCCAATTCCTGATAGATTCCTTGAAGCCTATTCAAGATGCCTTTTGGCACCACATTTTTGTGTCCATTGGCAACATCACAATCAATTTCTATCTGGATGAAATTCTAGTTGGTTCAAGGTAAGGAAAAAAATGTTGTCCATCTGATATGTCTTTTAAGAGCAAACAGGTGAGGAAAACAATATGTTAAAATTCTCTTCTCATTCTTTTGGCTTAACCCAACTTTGTGATCACTGTTTTCTAGGCTCTGCATTATGGTTTGTGGCAAAGGTGGGTTTTTTTTGTTTTGTTTTGTTTTGTTTTGCCCGTATTCCCTTTGCTTTAATGTCTTAGGAATAAACTCAAAAAAATTCATGGCAATATAAATCTGGAAATGTAAGTTGTGGCGAAAGTAATAAATATGGTATAAAAGCAGCAAATCAAAGAAAAGACCATCGTCCTGACACTCTTAGCTGATGAAGGGCTGGTGTTGTGAATTTCTTTATCACTCTATGATTGAGGAAACCATCTAATTCTTATTATAATTCTTTCACAACAAGGGATTCACCTCATTTTTTTTTCATTATGGAGCAGTTCAGTAATTGCCCTCTCAGCAGCATGATCAGAAAGACAGGCCTAGGCTACCAACGCCAAATCAGTTTTCAATGAATAAACTAAAATTTATTTCATGCTGAGTTCAATTCCTTCACAGCCCTTTTTATGATGCAGATCTGTTAGATAGATATCTAGATTGAATCTGAAGTAAATATGAGATTCTACATAATACTAATATTTTCACACTTTGAAGCAGATGATAATTAGGTAACAATGAAGTGATTCATGATAAGTATAACTTGGTTGCGAGTATTACAATGTTCCATGGTCAATAATTCACAATGATGATTTAATCAATGAGGTATTCTGAGAAGAACTTAAAATCTTTGTCATTTCATTATATTGGCTCATATTTTTCTCTAAATCAAAAAACACGTTTAGAATTCGTTTGATAAGACCCGCATGAATTTTTATTTCCATTTATACAAATTAAAGAGAGGTGTGGTGCTTTTAAGTTCTGTGCTGTTTTTTGCCTCGCACTCAGTTTATAGAAATATACTCTTCTAACACAAAAATCTAAGCTGATGTAAAGGAAAACCCAAATTGAAATGACAGAAAGATTAGACCAAAATTATGGAATATACTCAAAGGTGCACTGTGCATGTCAGAGTTTGCATTGTATCAAGAATGAATTTTTTAATTGCAAAAAAAAAATTGGTGTCAATTTGTTTGAATGTGGTACATTCCTAATCTTCACCATTTGAAAATAATCTCTAAGCCACTTTCTTTCAAACTAGAAAAATGAATGATTTCCTTCGTCTCACGTCATTTATTTCACCATGTAAGATTTGTTACCTCATCATGATATCATCATCACATAAACAGAGGATTCTTTCTTAAAGACTAATTAGCCTAAAAGTTGATAGCCATTACAGTAGATTTAAAGAGTGTAGAAATTTACTCTCAGAACTCATTGCACATCAAGATTAAAAGTGATACCAGGTCTGTAGATCTGCATGACAGAGAATCAATCTAGAAAAACTGTTTTATTTACTCTCAGAATTAGATTTAGATGACATAATCTAAAATAAAACTGATATCAGGTTTAAAGATCTGCATTACAGGAAATCAGTCAAGACAACCTTTACTGCAATTTTGATGAGCTAGCACCTAGGACTAGGCCTTCCAACAATTATTTAAAAACAAACCATTTCCTATGAAAGTTAACAATATCCGAGCAATAAGAGGATGGGATACCATCAATGAAATAATAAAATCAACAGGACACAGAAATAGAAATGTAACATTTACTCAAAACCACAGCAAATATAGGGCACTAGTGTTGGTCAGAGACTTGGTTTTTGAAGAACTGAATATCCAGGTTGCCCAGCTTTGAATAACTTGATAACTGGATCCAGACTCGAATTTTAAGTCATGATTCGGCCAACACAATGTCAATCTTTTCTGTGATCCAGATCATCACAGACTTGGTTCCATGATGTGAATTGCTCATAATGAAGTGATGGCTGATTTGTCAGGGGGTGTCACAGCGTGGGCCTACTCGTCGGCACTATTGCAAGGCAAGATGTGAGACACACAGAGTGGAGGAAAAGGGAATGCCTGCCACAAAAATATGATTAGCCCGTAGATCTGCATTGTGAAAGCAAGTCAAAATCCAAGTCGAAATATGGGTCGAAACCAGTCAGGCTTAAAAACTGGATATCCAAATCAGCTAAGATAACTGGTTATCTAAATCTGAATCTGGACTCTGGCTCAACACTGTAAAGAATAAAAAGGAGAACCTTTTTAGCAGGAAGCTTTTAAGTGAAACAGATGAAGCTGGATCTACATCAAATATCAATTTACAAATTTGAGAGACTTCTTTTGTTTTTTGGAAGATTTTGTATTGGTACATCCTGTTTCATTACTCAATGAAACATTAAGCAGTGTAATGAAACAGTTTTGAGAAATATTGGTCCATAAACTCACAGTCAATGGCAAACACTAAAATTTTTGCACTATTTGAGTTTGAGAGTAAATAAACCAATAAATGTCAAAAATCTGTATAATAAATTCTATATGACCATGACAGTTTATGGGCTGATGAATGCAAAAAAAGGGTAATGAATTCTATTTTTTTTTCACTTTTGAACATGTCAGCAAATATTTACTGTACCTCAGCATAATATGGTCCTCAGTGACACTCATTTTTATCCTTTTCATTCCAGAAACAAACATGAATTTGCACGTCCATCTGGCCCATATTCCCTTTTTGTTGGTGCCAAGCCTCCTGGTACTAACTCTTTTATGGGATATTTACAAGATGTACGTCTTTTCACAAGAGCCATGGAGCAAAGGTATCATGACCTTGTCTTTAAATATGGCTAGAAAAGAATACATCAAACATATATAAGTTTCACCTACTAATTAAGAGCTGCCCATCTTCTTAACAAGGCTGTTGATGAAAGGGAAAGATGTATTCAATCAAATTAAGGGGAAAAATGAAAGTTCTGATGAGATTCTTGTCACTCATATCTTCAGAAATAATGTATAAATGTGGATAAGAGGATTTGTTAAAATCATTGTATGCATGACTTCCTAATTTCAATGGCTTTTGGCGGATTTTCTTCTTAATATTATTAGCTTTATCAGCAGCCTCTGACACTATTGACTCCATCTTTCTTTTAAAGAGACTGTCCTGGTTTTTTCAAATTAGAGAAGTAGTCTTATCTTGGTTACAATCTTACTTATGATACATTTTTTAAGAGCATGAATGTAGCTGCATCAACAATTTATCATGGCATCCTTCTCTTTCCATTTATTTTTTTTTTTTTCTTATTTCTTTAGGGCAGTTACAGAAATTTTTAGGAATTCTGCGTTAAAAGATGTCACTCCCATCTCCGGGATCCTAACCTATGGAGAAGGAGTACAAGAACAAAGCTTCACAATTTCCTCTGTGCCAGACTCTGAGGAAGAAGGGAAAGAGGTTTTTGATGTGATTTTATTATCCACAAGTGGAGGTGCAGCTCTCTCTTCTTCAGATGCTCATACAACTCTTGCTGGTAAAATTGCATTCACTATTCCTGGCAAAATTTGTGAGTAGAGTAGAATGTCAAATTCTATAAATCTGATATGGAGCCCACTTTGGAACATAGTAGCGACATAAAAAAAAAAAAAAGAATAGAACTAAGGGTATACAAAGAATTAGATTTTATGAATACGTGCAGGCCATGAAATATGATTGCTGCTATTTCACATTTTAATCTGATATTGACATAAATTTTTTTTGTAATGATTATATATAAAAAAGTGGTTTAACCACTTGTTTTTTAATTCAATTCATATATAATTTTAATATCTTATTTGTTTTCAGGAATGCACATAGTATGTCGTTACATAACGTTTGAAACAGGAAGCTCTCCTCTAAAAGGAAGAAGAAATGTGCATATTTTATCATCATCTTGCTAACCTTTATATCCAACCATAAAGTTTAAAGGGGGAAAAAAAAGCGTCCAAACCATGGCGTTCAAAAAAGCCTGTGTAGAACCAATATGTATTAAACCGTTTTTAATATTGGTAAGCGTATTTGAATATCTTTCAAGTATATGCATTCATACTGCATTGGATTTTGATATTTTAGATTGATTTATTTGTCTCCTCAAACAAATATAAACCAAACAGGCTTCGTGCTAAATATTGTTACCTGTTTGATTTCAAATCAAATGTTTCCTCTACCTTTGTGACATTTTCAGTTTTAAAGAGTGACAATGCAAATGGCCTCTATGGATTTAAGGAGGATTGTTCTCCTTCTCGCCTTCAAGCTGAGGGAACAGAGATTCAATGTATTGTGGAAAGGTTAAGAGGTGACGATGGAAGTGTTTCTGTTTCATGGGTAATTCTTCAAAGAATGGGCAATGACATTAAGGAGGCTGTTGATGATTTTGAGGAATTTCAGGGTGTACTGACTTTCTCTCCAGGAGAGAGAGAGAAGGCAAGTGTCCTAAATAATGAACTGTATGACTAAAATTTACTTTTTTGTATGTAAACGACCAGCAAGAAGATGGGAGAAGGATATAGAAGAATGGCCTGGAACAATAGTAAAACAGACAGACAGACTGATGGAAGATTGGGTGCTGTTCTGCAGAAAGGTTCAAGAGGCAATGTCCAAAAAAGAGATTAGCTGAAAAAGAAGAACAAGAAACTATACCAATGAGATGAGCTATAAACAGAGATATTCAGCCAATTAAGTCATAGTCAAAAACTAGTAATTTTATTAATTATATCTCCAAATTCAGTTGGAATATGATT
>JAOWAY010099642.1:0-11118 GCA_028565895.1 Goniobranchus geometricus
TATGACTTCAAAACTTATTGCCTTTACTTTCATGTCCAACTCATCTTGGGTTAGAAAGTCTCACCTCTTCTTTAAGACAATGTGACAATTTAAACACTTTTAAAAGCAATTTGAAAACTCATTTGTCGCGATCACCTCCTTATGATGTCCATTTCCATGTTGCCTGTTTTCTATTTCTATTCATTTACAAAATAGCATGCACAAGCATTTATATGAATATTCCTATATACAGTGGAGCACACCTACAACAGCCTCGTCTACAGCGGGGACTCGCCTACAATGGGGTTTTTTCAAATCCCAAATTCACACCCTATACAGCCTATACAAATACAAATATGCCCCTTTACAACGACATTCTATTTCACCATGCACGGCTATAACGGAGTTTGATTGCTGCTATACAGGTCTTTTACTACTGCATTTCAGGCTAAATTAATCCCGCCTTCCTTATTTGCATACCACAAACGCAGTAAAAACCACTGCCTGAGATGGCAAAGACAGCCTGGGGCTAGACCTACAATCCAGACTCCTGTCAGTACATTATTACACAAGATCCAGTGTGTTGGCGTCGAGGTGAACAAAAGGTCAATGTTATGCCCGTGCCATGAGAATGGACTGGATGGGGAAAGGGGCATGAGATGTCTGCCATACTGTCATCACGTTTATGTGAAGGATGGGAGACGTTGAATGAACATGAGGTCGATGGGGGGAAGGAGCTTCTATTCTTCACTGAGCAAAGGGCATTGATGGCGTGTTGAAGCTTCCGACTTTCTTTTGTGTGTGCGCATGTGGATGGGTGGGTGGGCGGGTGGGAGGCTTTCATTTCCTTCTTAAAGGTAGCGCATTGCGTGGAGGGTAGGATGTGTGTAATTTCAAATTACAAGCATGTCTATCCTCTATCCCTATACACATCATTTTTCATTTTTCTCTCCTCCCTCTTTCCTACTTTTTCAGCCAGATGTTTTTTATGACAGTGGTCAAAGCATTGATCTAGGAATAAACCAAGGCCTACCACACACATACTGCTATGGTAGTTCCTTCACCGTCGCAAAATATTCCTCTCACTCCGATCCGAAGTACGTTCACCTTGATCTTTAGTATGCTCCTGTGTTCAAGTCATGCCCGGTTTGAATAGGCATAGAGCAGGACCATACACATTATAAATTATACGTAACAAAGCCCAGATCAAGATCACCCTTTTCGATGAAATGCTTGGCGTAGGCACGTCACTGTTCTGTGTTCTCTTTGTGAGTGCATGAAATTATGGGCCCACTTGGCCCTTTCAAAAGCAAAACCCTTACAATCCATTACATACGTTTTGGGCCGGTGAGAGAGGGCACACATCTTATTTAGGGCACTGCCAATAGCGTGCAGATTAGTCAAAAGCAGTGGGGGTGGGCGTAGGGGTTATAAACAATATGTGTCTCATTTGTGTTGTCTAACACTGCAAGGAAACAAGCTCCTTGCAGGGTTAAGTGTCGTTGAAAGGTAGGTCTTCTCTCTAACTAATGCTTATCGATAGTCAAATCGGGACTACTTTCAACCAAAACCGGCACAAATCAACAAAAGTCAAACGAACAAAAAGCCCAACAAAACAGACAAACAAAAAACACACAGATGCATAAACGAACGTACGTGGAAAGAAGCGAAATGATATTTGTTTAAAATGGCCGTAATTCTGTAATGTCTTTTACAAAAATAATCTCGTGGCAAGATGCACCCCTACAACGGGTAATTATTGATGGTCCCGTTACCCCCATTGTATCCGAGTTCCACTGTACATTTTATCAACGTTCTTAAATGAGGCCAATAAGCTATTTTAATAAATTCATTTTAAAATCAATTTGGAGATTGAATATTTTATCGCGTTTTATTCCTTGTTTATTCATCTATTTATTTGTTTTACTTACCTATTTATCAATTTAATCATACTTTATCACTTATTCATTCTTTCATTCATTCATTCAATATAATATATTCATAGGTTTGTTACGCCCTTTGGGCATAGTTAATACAGTCGACTCCACTTAATCACATCTCTGTTAACTTCAGTTTCCTCTTAAATCCAACTTTGACTGAGACAGAAATTATTCTATAAAAAAAGTCGCTGGTTAGTCGCAACACACTTTGGATAATCGCAACTCTAGGAGAGACCACTACAAAATTTACATAATTTTTCATCCAAATTTCCGACACATTATACGAAGGACTAAGGTCTTCGATATGATACAATACTTCTAATGTATACAATAGTGTTTTAAAGCATCTAATACAGAAATCGATGCTAGATTCATGGAGGAAAATCTTCAGCGATTCATTCAAGAGGAGGCACCCTTTGATTTGTGACTTGAAAGAATCTAAAACCTTGTCTGTAGGCAGTTGGCTGCCCCTAAAAAAAATAATGCCTGGATTCATTCTTCAAGAAGCAAACCTGTGTGTCTTTAAATAAATGAAACTAAACAAAGAAGATAAACATAGAAACAAAAAAAATTATAACTTTTCCACTCATTCAGTGACCAGTGACAGCTTAGAATTTGTAAGCATCTTCGTCTTTTCGAATGCTGCTTTGCCCAAATTGATTTTACTTTTAACTTCTTAAATCCATATTTGCGAACGATGCCAAGACATTTGAATTTATCAATCTTATCTTTCCTTTGATCTTGGATTTCATTATTTTTAATTGGTGTAATGTAATTTACTTTTTTCGTTTTCTTGTTATTGATGGCCAGCTCTACCTACTCTACCTAATTTGGTTTTGTAAATTGAAAGTATGGTGCTTCGTGATGATGTTGAGTTGAAGCACCAACCTGCTTCAAAACCAAGCATATAGTTATATTAGGATACATTCCATTCCCAACACTGTTGTATTTCCTTTACATAGAAAGATAACGGACAGACCACAACTGGATTCCTTAGATGCCAATGTAGATACATTTAGAGCCAGGAGACAATTTAAAAGAACTGCTGAAATTAGTATTTAAGGAGAGCTTCCAAACCTACTTGTAAGCTCTCCTTAAATACATTTTTCAGCTGTTCTTATAAATTGTCTCCTAATTCATCTATAAGACTATGTCATTGGCAGACAAAAGTTTTATTCTGTTATAAGCATTTAAGAAGAAGAAAACCGTTACAAAATTTTCTGGTCTTTTAATGTGAAACAAGTCTTAACAGCTATCTGGGTTTGGCAGTCACCTGCATCCATGGTAATTGCACTTTTTTCCAGTCTCTTTTGGTTCCATAAGTGATCATCTTTGGAATCTGAATATAATGAAGGAACCTGAAAAAGACAAAGAATACATCCAATTACTGAAAATTGTAGAACCTTTTCAGCACCGCATAATCATTGCCATCCAATAGTTCCCCTTATTTTTACTTTACCATGTTATTTTAAGGACGGAATATTTATTTCCTTTTCTTTAAAAGACAGGGGGGTAAACAAATAAGCAATTCTTTAAGACACAGAATCAAATTCAAATACATGTCTGCTATTTGTGAATAAAAAAACGTCTCCAAACAAAAACTTATTAGTGGTCCCCAAAACAAATGTAAATCTTCTGGTGAAAAATCATTTGGTAAATTTGTCGTCACCATCTGGAACTCTCTCCAATTACTAGTAAAGACAGCACCTAGCATTGCAATATTCAAGAAACATCTGAAAACACACCTTTTCGAGAAATACCTTTCATGTTAAATTCCATGTATCCTTAATCTTTTATACCATTTCATTCATTATCAAATCATAGAGCTATCATTGATAACATTTTTAAATAAATAAATCATTTATGTGTTTTCATACTGAAATTTCTCACTCTAATTTTATCACCTTTTATGTATAGTAATTGATTTTTTAGATATATTTTCTATTTTTAACACCATTTAGTGTAAAGTGCTTACTTAGAGACTTCATGTATTAAGTGCTATAGAAATGTCCTTTTATTATTATTATTATTATTATTATTATTATTATTATTATTATTATTATTAATAATATTATTATTAAACATATTTTTAAAAACATTGGTTCCATCTTTTCACAGATATATGGAAGTTTTATGTAGTTTTACGCAATTTGACAGTACCTTGAAAGCATTCCAAGTAGGCGTGAACTCAGTTTTATATATAACCACATACATTGCCAGGATATTGAAGTTAAAGAATAATATTTTACCTGCATATAAGATGGTACTTTCCCATCTGGGAACTTTGCTAGGAAAGCAGGATGGCATGTTGAACTTGACATAGATATAGTCCGAGCAGAAGCCCCATCTTCTGACTGAATTACACTCTCAACAGAGATATCATTTATCTGAGAAGAGCCATTGGATTCACAATTTAGCACTGAGTCTGTATGCCTTGCCAAATCTGCTGGGGTGTTAGTCTCACCATCCTCACACTCACTGTCTTCATCGTCATCCTCCCCTTCACAAGGATCTTGAGACAAAAGGGTATAGCCGGCAGTGTCGGGCACATTGCTAAATTCTTCATCGTTTTCGTCACTTGAGTCAGAGGTCCCTGGCATAACTGTCAAATTTGGGTTTGAAAACATGTCTATTTCAGAAGCCTCCTCACTTGGTGGCCTTCCCCGATTGTCCTCAGGTATTGGAGCCATAAAGCTAAGAGAAATATTCACTTATAAATCCAGCAATCAGTGGCTTTTATGACAATCTGTAAAAGAGAAAGTGACATAAAAATATTTAAATCTACACATTAATGCTTTTCAAGCTTATGTGGCTTAGAGTTGGAGATTCTTGTTTACATAATCATCGTAATGAACATTCATTCATACAGTATAATACGCTTACATCAACATGTTTTGGGAAGTGGATATGATGTAGATGTATAAAATTGTTGATAAATAAAAATACAAACACAAAGAGAAAAAAACAAGGGGAGATCAATGGTAAAGAAGGTGAGGGTAGAAGGGATGTAGTGTTGACAGAGTGAGAGGAACACAAGTGTGAGGCATAGTACTGTACTAAGAACTAATGTGTAGATCTAGAACTTGGCTGATGTGCAGACTAGTATTCAAAGTAGGCTGACCGACAATGTTCAAACTTGATATTTTTTCACATGGGTTCAAATAGGACTCATGTCAATAAAGCAGAGTAGGCCAAAAGAAAAGTCAATACAAGCATAAGCATAAAAGAGAAAATGTGACATGAAGATACTGAAGGGAAAAATTCTGCGATTGTAAAACTTCGAAACATATGAAAATGTCAATAAAATGGCTATTGAAATAAGTGGATTATCCTGTATTACAATGTCATCGTTCTACGTCATGACTGCCCCAAATTAAAGGCTGATGTTTTTAATGGAAGATAAAGGTTGTGATATTTCTTTACGCTTTAAAACATGAACGATATGCTGAGATCTCTTAAAACCTCAAACTCACATCACTATCAAATTTTGGAATTTGGAGATATTTGAGGTGAAAAGGGGGTGGATTTGATGTTTAGAATAAACACAGTAAATAATAAATAAATGATAAAAAATATAAGGACAATATGCCTTGTTTAACTGAGGACTTCAATTCTCCAAAAAGGGATGTAAGGAAATTCTTGTAAAATTTTGGGAAAGTTAAAATTAACTTTATTAAGGCCTTTGCTAGAAAGTAATTTGATAGCAAATTGCAGGTAGGTTGTTGACAAACTAGGTTTATATCAGTGCACATGCTAACAAAAGACCGTTAAAAATCAGAAATTCTTGAATAAATACTGAGTGTGGGGTTGAGCATGAATCCCCAAAAATTATGGAGGCTTGTAAAGATAAGTTACTTTAAATGTTTGGGGTTTTTTTCACAACTTGAAATTGATTCAGAGCATCAGAAATTAAACCTTACTTTTCACCTTTCACCAATCAGTAGAATCTTTTAAAATTTGTGAAAATGATGTTTAAAAGTTACATTCCATGAAATGACTGATCTATGTTTTGTAATTTATCAGCCAATCTTGAGTAACATTTTATTAAACCAGATCTTGAACAATGTAATGGGAAAATAGAATTTGAGATAAAATTTCATAATATTACTGGTAAAAATAATCTACCCTCAATAGTCTTCTATCATCCCACTCCCTGTGTGGAGCTGAGAAGTGTTTGGGTAAGGATGGAGCTAATAATAAATATGCAATACTGACTACCCTTAAGTTCACAACACCATCTTTCATACAACATGGCTTATGGCCATATTTTTAAAAAAAACAAAAAAACCTGGTCATAAACTTTCAATTTTAATTATAATTTTATCATCTCAACTTAGATATTTGAGCAGTAATTCTTCTTCTTCAAGGCGGATCCTCGTTGGACATAGTCTCCCGCACCAGTTTCTAGAAGTCCTGTCTGACCAGCACTTTCGGCCCGCATCAGTTGTTATCCTTAGCCAGTCTGTGATATCCTGTTCCCATTGCCTTTTTGGCCTTGCCCTGCTCCTTTTACCCTCCATGGCCCCCTCCCTGCACAGTTTCTCCAAAGTATTGTGCCGTTTGATGTGACCAAAGAAGTTTAGTTTTTGTTTCTTTATTTCATTAAGGAATTGGCCATTTTTCATGTCAAGACATTCTAGGATGTTTTTGTTACTTTCTTTTGCTGTCCTTGGTACTCTAAGAATTTTTCGATAGCATTTCATTTCAAAGGCCTGAATCTTTTTTCATCAGTTTTTGAGAGTGTCCATGTCTCACCTCCATAAGTGGCCACCAGAAAGATGCATGCGTGAACAGTAATAAAATTTAAAAATAAGAATTTTCATAATTTAATCAAAAATGACAACAATCACTATTGTTACTAGAGGGAACCAAAGAATGAATGACATCTAATGCTGGTGTTAACTAGAATATATGTTAAGAGGCACTTAAATGAGAGACCTGACATATTGGGGATTATATCAAGAATGATATCTTGCGCAAACATGCCAACTCTCAAAACAGATCACAGGGAATGATTTGAACATACTGAATCAGAAACGACCTGGAACAACAAAAGCTTGCCACCATGACTGGATGCAAATACAAGGTGATATCAGTTATTATCACCCTTGCCCTGGGTGTGAATGATCAAAGTGCGTTACTTCCTATAACACATTATAACATACATGTATATAATATGATGAAAATGTTTGTATCTGCTTTGAAGCTTATATTTATGCATATCTTTTCTTTCAAGCTGAGTAAGGGCCAATTTGGGACGCAAAAGGCTTTTTATTCACAGCACCTAGGACCACCATATTTGGCAGATATGTGTTCCAAATGCCTTCAGGGCTGCATAAACAGTTTTGGTTTTTTATTTTAATTGGTTTTTTAATCTATTGAGATTTGTTATTTGTTCTATCGCACTTTCACTCCATTGCTCCTTTTCAGCCTCCCATTTTCTTCACTTTCCCTCTGGGCAGATATAGCGCAGTATCGATGCTAGTAAATGAAAATAGTGTACTCCAACTGTTAAGCCAATAACATTGTCCTAACCTTATTTGAGAATAAATACTCATAATTTAAATGCTGGGTGCATACTGAGCAAAAGATTTTTTTGTTCCATGAGTTTTCAAGACCAGATTTCGTTTTTCCAAGACAAATAAAATGTCAATTTGGAAGAAAATATTTCATTCAGCTGGCAAAAATACAGTATGGTACACCTCTTATATGCATTAATGAAAAGGAGATGAGAGAACTTTTGATCTGTACCACAGCCTAAATAAGTGCATATGACCAGGCTTGTTTTGTCACTGCTTTATTCAAAATGCGTAAATCAAGGCTTTCTAAACTGTGAGGAAGTTTTTGAATAATAGGTCTACATCTAGTTGAAAATTTGTTTTTCCAAAACTTTTCCAAGAATTTTGCCGATTTATGAAAATTCCAAGTTTTGCATGTCGGGGAAATAAAAAAACTACAGCAGAACCTTGATAATAATTATATCTTGGTGCAAAGAAAATGTATACTAAATATCGAGGTATACTTATTATCGAGGTTCAGAGATTTATCACTCTCAATGCAAGCGTGCATGTCATCTGCTGAAAGGGGGCGGAGTCAACAGACATGACAAGAGCATAGAGGTAAACAATGACCCACACCTACAAAAGCAAACCGTTTGAATCACATTGCTTAAAAGAGGTGGAGTCAACATAAGTAAGTAAGAGCCTAGGTATCAATGACCGACACATTGGAATCATTGTCCTCATTTCTCCTGCCAACACGTCCAAGAGATCACAGATGGAGAGATTCATTCATTTACAAGTTCACGTAACCACTTGTCACAATTGAATGGCGACACATGCCCATGTATTACAGTCAAAGGACAAACGTAGACATATTGTCTGATAGGGCTACCCTCTCTCGCTTCTTGATAGTAATGATAGGCGACTTGTGAAAAAAGTTCCTCTCAGTTACAGGATAACCAGACACAAACACATGTAATAATGCCCCCCTGTCCTCCTATCTAAATAAAAGTGTGAAAAGAAGTGCGCTTGCGTCTACAAAATGTCAGACGAGAAACGCAAACCAGACTTTTTAATTATGATAAGTTGAGTCAATTGCCTTTGATGTGGAGAGAAAGTTCAGATTAGCAAAACGAAAGCAGCAATTCGTCCCCAATTAAATTGTTCCAGAGTACTAAGAAATAATATGAACAACACACTCAGGCTTATCATCAATCGGTGTTGGTCATCAGAACGAGGCGTGCCACGATGATGATCACGATGAGAGCCTTCTTAATTTTGACGTCGCCGGCACTCAGGTGTGTCTTGGAGTGAATGGATACGCATTACCAAGGCATATTTAGGGGTCAGTGAGGAAAAGTATATACATTTTACCAAGGTTTTACGTATTAAATATACGTAATGTCGAGGTATAAATAACAAAGATAAATAATGAAATATTCCATGCCCGGCTCATTTATACGCATTATGGAGGGATACGTATTACTGAGGTACTTAATTCCAAGGTTCTACTGTAGTTACTTGAATTTGTAACGGGTACATTACTTTTATCTTATTACCATGTTATCGTACTTGAATTTATAATGAGCACATCAATTATCCTTAATGCTTTTTTTTCTAATGAGACGTTCGAATGTACACTCGTATTTTAATTAAGTAAATTAACATTATGTTATTGTAATATCCAACCCATAAGAAAGTAAGATGATGATAGTAACTTCATCGTGCTACTGAATGTCGATATACTTCAGTTCATCTATTATTGTCCTATTTGATGACCAAGCGATGAAGAAAGATAATTAGCAAGAAGCTTTAATCACAGTTATTGATACTCTACAGCTGTTGACTCTACCCCAGAGTTGTGTGTTGACTCTACCCCAGAGTTGTGTGTTGACTCTGCAGAACAGTTGTGATTGACTGCACCCAAGAATTGATTGATTGACAAATCAGCTTGATGGTCATTGACAGTGCTAATCCCTAAGTCTGGAAGATGGGTTGGTTTAACCAGAAACTGATTGTTTTGAAGAAACCTGCATTTGAATTATTGAAATTTAAATCCAGGACATCCCATAGGGACGATCTCAGGGCTGTATTCGGATCATTTTTTCTTTTCAGTTGATTTGCATTTTCCCCTCTATTGTTTGAAACAAACTAAAATAGCTATAATTAGGGTCGGCAACTCTGAATAAAAAAATTTACTGAACTTTTCGTGACCCAACATCAAGAACTGAATTGCATGTAACAAGTAAGCCCCATCATGTATAAGCTCAAGATAAAGCTATTCTTCTCTACTCACCCTAAACACGCGACTTTCTGACTTAATGGGATGATCTTTGCTACTTGTTGGAGGTTACAATTCGGGCCTTTTAGGAGCACCTGCTCCCCTCAAGGCTCTCTCCGTCTTCTAATGTCCTCTTGCCAAATGACTCTATTGGAATTGATTGCTGACATTTGTTGAGCAGACTTTCACAGGCTGTTGGCTTTTTCCCTTTCTCAGTGGTGGGTGTTTTCTTGGGTTTTCTTACTACTCTCTGCCAGGCAGTTTGCACATGAAAAATCAGTGGTTTGTCAACAGCATCATAAATAGGGTCATTCCTTCTGAAAAGTTGGGTGGATTCCAGCTCACTCCATTGAACCTCTCTGGCCATACTTAGCCCAACGAAAGTGTGTGTAGTGTAAGTATGAAGTGTAAGTGTGTAAGCCTGTGTTTGTGTGTGTATATGTGTACGCACGCGCATGACGTCCACCCGCCAAAATGTAGCCAACAAGACCTCTAGATCTAGATCTAGAGAAGGCCGTGACCCAGCCAAGACATACATCGATCTCTCTCTCTGTCTCTCTCTTCGTGTTCCTGTTCCGAGTTCCAATCCCAGTACCTAGAAATAAGTATAAAGCCATGAGAACGCAACTCTTCTCATGTACCTTATGCCAATGTGCGCCAGCCAACTGAGATCGCGCGTTTTAAATGACCAAGTCAGGTCATGGCACAGTCATGGTCAGTCGCTAGTGGGTCTATTCTGCATGTAAAAAGAGGGGACGGTGGGGGTTGGACGCGGGCCTTTTCACTTTCATATTATCAGGAGCCGTGCCGTGGTGACAAGCCAAGATGAAACGCGCTGTCTCGATCTACGTCGCTGCACAAAAAATTGCCCAAGAGGAAGCACCTCTCACCCGAAGTAGTTCATGTCTCACCCCTCCAACTAAAAATCCAACAACCCTTTCCTTGAAATTTTACTACCATTCACGGAAAAGATAGGCCCTGGGGCCTAATTATTTCATTATTAGCTTCCCTTTCCGTAAGATCAACTCGGTGCGACATGAACTGCGCTATTCGTTGACAGAAGACTTAAGGAAGGCATACGGAGCCAAACGACTTACGGATTTCCTTAAATTTACGGAAAATTGGCAACCATACATTATATTTTACATCATAAAAGTTGGCCAAATACAGATCTAGACATGGACAGCTCGAATGTCAAGGCGTATGGTTTTCAAAAGCAATGAATGATAGAAATGAATAATAGTTGATAAAGCCGAATAGCACACAGACAATACCTACAAAGAAAAAAATAGGGTAACAAAAATAAAATAAAATCACTAATATTCTCTAAAATTCAACCACACCTTTGTCTCTGCTTTTGCCTTCTTGGCAGAATCTCCTGAGGTTGATTCCTTGAAAAAAAAAAGAGAGAGGGGGG
>JAOWAY010099753.1:0-11117 GCA_028565895.1 Goniobranchus geometricus
GGGGGGTTTACACATGGACACTAAAGTTTACACCTCAAAATATAGATGTCACCTACCACAGTTAGCATCTGTGGCTAGTGGCTAAATGGTGATCACGTCTCGGCATGAGTCAAGAGGCATTTGACATCTGTACAAGTACGCCTGACCACGTGGGCTCGAGCCTCACCAGTGTGGCCAAGTCACAGGCATTGTATCCTTAAGTAAGGCACTCACTTGACTCAGGTGTGAATGAATACCTTGCCATTAAGACAGCGCTGTCTCTGTCTGAAAAAATGTATTTGTGCCTTACAGGCTGCAAGTCTGACACTAAATGAAATTATCTGTGTTGCTGTTGGTCAGAAAAAAATGCCATTGTAAAGAAACGTGAGCCTGGATACATTGTGGAACGTGCGCTATTCAAATGCCATCTTTACTTAACTTTATTGCATGTATTTGGTTATCATGTACATGTATTGAAACAAAGCCTTTGTCCTGCTGACATGCTTTTATGAAGATTTAAAAATGTGCCCCATCTTAAAATGGGGATCAGGCATTCTCTTGATGGAATTGGCTTTTGAAAATGTGGGGTTTTGGATTTTTGTTATAGTTTTTTTTTTTAATTCTATGTGTTGATCAAATATATCAAGAAGAAGTACCTCACTTCATGTAATTAAGCACTTTGGTTTTTTTGGTTGGTTTTTTTTTTCCCCAAAAAAAACTGATGATATTCGTGAAAAGTTCCTCTCCGCTGGAAATTGGATTTATGCAACACCGTTAATGTCTTCTTTTAAGCCACAACAACAGCAACTCGCCGCATCTTTTCTTGGGCGGCATTGAGAGAAAAATGTATCCATAGTAAATTGTGCCAAAAACCATTTTGCTCAGGTCTCAATGACCTCTAATACCACATGAATAAAAATGACGGCAGAGTGTTTCCACCATGAGATTGGCTGAAAACCGAGAAGACTGGAGGAGGGTTGTCAAGTCATCAGTGGTGTCCCTACAGCCCCCTTTGGCTCGGGAAAAAGGTGAAAATGGTGAAGATACTGCACATTAACTTTCTTCCCACAGTGAAAGATATTTAAGATTGATTTCAGTTGTCAATGAAATCCAATGGAAATCAGTGATAAACAAAAGCAACTAAAACACAAAGCTGCCTGTAAGGTGCTACACCGTATATTCTTGGAGAGTTGTATACAATATCTTGCTTGACAAATGGTGGGCTTATCAGAGCAACAGGAAGGCCTCATAACAAATTCATTTGGTTGGTTTTCAATTTTAGCTAGTGGTAACAAATATTTAACAATATTTGTAGCTTAAAACATTTCAAGACCACCAGAAGCTCACTGAAAAACTTATGCTGAGTGATTTGACATAGTGCCAGTGCTTTGGTGGGATGTACAACATCTCTCCCTCCGATAAGATGCATTCAAGGCTGGGTATTTCTGCAAACTTTGGAAACTGTGTCAGGTTAGGAGAGTCCAAGTCAATCTGGCTGGTATTATGGAGCAAACGTGTGGGATGTGGATACAAGGCATCTGTGTGTTGATCTGAGTAGAGTCTCACATACTTCTGACCCATCACCTGTATATTTGAATTAAATAATAACCAATACATTGTGTATAGTAATAATAACAACATTTTCAAAAAAAATCAATTATAGTCTATAGAATCCCTCAATCTCAGGATTCCATGACATTGAGATCTAGTAACTTTTCACACTAATCAAAAACAGTTCAAAAGACTTAGTAAACAATTTATAGGCACCTTTGCAAATGTTAAAAAAGGCAATTATATCTTATTGTTGTTTCATTACGTTTTGGGTTTAATGTCACTTAACAGCATCGTAAGTTATCTCTGCGACTTTGCTTAAAATCAAGAAACAGCCGAAAAATAGCAACAAATCAAACCTGACATTACTCAAAACTGATGGAACAATAATGAACAATTATCAAATAGTTATCAATTTGCTGTAGAACAATTATCAAATAGCTGTAGAACAATTATCAAATAGCTGTTGAACAATTAATCAAATAGCTGTAGAACAATTATCAAACAGCTGTAGAACAATTATCAAATAGCTGTAGAACAATTAGCAAATGGCTGTAGAACAATTAATCAAATAGTTGTAGAACAATTATCAAATAGGTGTAGAACAATTATCAAATAGGTGTAGAACAATTATCAAATAGACGTAGAACAATTATCAAATAGCTGTAGTACTATTATCAAATAGCTGTAGAACAATTATCAAATAGCTGTCAGAAATAAATTTGAGATGCTTCAAACACTGGGAGGTATTAAAGAACAATGAAAGAGAGCTTAACAGAATCAGCTTGTGATGTATGCATGGTTGTGGCATCGCTCCTTGTCTACTTGAGTCTTCTTTCATCGTTTCGTGCTTGTGTCTTGTTCATTCTCCTTTTCCTTGTCATTTCAGATCACCCTGTAATGTAGTCTCATTTTGAGTGGATTAAAACTTACAGAAAAGTTTTCATCTCTTGGCTTAGTAATTTCATTTCACAGCTAAAGAAGTAATACCAAAAAAATGAAAAAAGGATGAAACAAAAAGGGATGACAGAAGACATTATGACTCTTATGGATCAAAGAAGATTGGCAAGAATAATGAAGATTAGTATAAAAAGATTAATGAAGCAATCAGAACAAAATGCAATGAAGCCAAAGAAAAATGGATAAATGACAAATGTAACCAAATAGAATTTCTGCAAAGTAAAATGCCACAAATATAGCATGAGGGTGTGGAAGACATAATTGGTACAAAGAAATCAACTTAATCAGGATGCATACAATCTAAAAGAGGAGAGATTCTAAAAGAAAAAGAAAACAAGTTGGAATGATGAGGAGAATACATTAAAGAACTGTATGATGATACTAGGTATGAAGATAGGACAGTGACGACGAAGGTCCCCCAATAATAAAAGAGGAAGTAGAAATAGCCACGAAATATATGAAAGTAAATAAAGCAACAGGACCAGACAATGTTGCCATGGAAATGATTGAAGCCCTTGGTGATGATGGAATATAAAACCTGACAAATCTTTTCAATAATACATGAGACAGGAATCATCCCAGATGAACTATCAAAGTCCATATTCATTGCTTTATCAAAGAAAGCAGGAGAGATAGATTGTGAAAATCACAGAACCATCAGCTTGATGAACCACATAGCGAAGATATTTCTTTGATTCATAATGAAAAGGATAAGACATAAAAGAAAATCTGAGGTGACTGAGGAAGAGTTGAAGGGAAAGGAACAACAAATGCCATATTTATACTAAGAACAATCCCAGAGACAGCCCTAGAAATGCAAAAAGATGTGTATCTCTGCTTTATTGATTATACTAAGGTATTTGAGAGTCAGACATAAAGAACTGATATATATATGCTTGCAGAAGTAAATATTGGTGGGAAGGATCTAAGAATAATGAAAATTGATGGGGGAAAAAAGCACACTTCAGTAAATTAAAAGAGGAGTTCTTCTTCTTCTTCTTCTTCCGTGAAGCAGCCACGATCAGCATATTGATCATTTTGCTACTTTGCTACTTAGTTAGACAGGGCTGTGTGTTATCTTCGCCCTATACAGTGAAATAATAATGAGAAACATAAAAAACAAAGAAGGAATTATGGTAGGAGTTCGTGATAAATAATGTGAGATATGCAGACGACACAGTTTTGGTGGCAGAGAGTGAGGAGGGGTTGCAGCATCTGCTCAATGTGTTGGAAAAGGAAAGCCGTATAAAAGGGTTGGAACTCAATAATAAAAAATCAGAAGTCTTGATTGTCAGTAGAAAAATGCCAACATGCAAAGTTATGGTGCAAGATAGAGACAAGTTAAAGAAATAAAGTATTTGGTCACTATAATTGATGCAGAGAGAAAAAGCAATGTAGAAATAAAGAGAGGAATCATGAAAGCAAAAATTCAATTTCAAAAGATGACAAATAAAAAAATTATCAATACAGACAGGGAAAAAGTTCCTTCATTTGTACATTGAAGCTACGCCTGTGTATATGTGATGAAGGAGCGGAGAATGTCAACCATCTGACAAGAAGAGCTTTTTCGATTGGGCAGTGTGGTAAGACATGATATTCAACGCTATCAAGCATGACACATGATGGAGGGTTAAGAGCAATTTTGCATCAACTTAGTAATCAAAGGTTATCCTTAGTTGAAAATGTTGCCCTGATACAAAATATTAACCTCTTTGATAAAAAAGAATTAAGTATCAAAAAATTTTATACCATTGTGACATTATTCATCTCTGATATTACATACCTGACACAGGAAATTATGTTTTGGATCCTGATGCAAAGGAGAAATGGTGCCAGCAGGTCCAAACCATGCATTGATATCAACATCTTCATCATTTCCAAGGCAACAATACACAGGTATGCTTATGTCATCTCTCAATTCCCAGACCTATTTTAGTAATGATAAAAAAGTAATGAGGGTATTTTTGTATTATAGTGATCATACCAGATATACATTTTTTTGTCTTTTATATATTGTCAATGGTGACTAAGGCATATAAATTTGAAATTTTGTATGCAAATATCTAACCAGAGCCATAGATCAAGCAATTGCAACAATATAAACTTTGTATCACATTCACTGGCTCAGTTCAATGAATTTTGCTTGAAGTAAAAGTTTTACAATTCTTTTAACAACTACACATTTTCCTTAGGGTTTTGCATCGTTTGCTTCTCCTGAAGCAACTAACCATGGGCATGGACAGTTGTGAATGTAGAGAGGACTGAATGCTAAAGTTTCAGGAAGTCATGATTTTCCTTGGGCAACCCCTTTTCACTTTCAGCTTACTCTTTCTAATGATTTACAAGTATCAAGTGTTATTTTATATGTCTCTTGCATAAATAATGACACAAAACATAAAATTCATGTACATCTCTTGGTCTTTTATGGGACCAGGTACTCAAGTTCATCCTACAATCTGATATGGGAAAAGCTGAAACCATTAAAAGGCATTTGGCTTGGTGACCAATTGTTATTCCTTTACACAAAGGGCTTCCAGAACAGTGTGGTTTTTTTTTTTTTTTTTGTTTAATTGCCTAAAAGGCTGTAAATACTGAGTGGGATTGTTTTGTTTAGAGTGTAAACCTGGCACACTATGGAATAGCTTTAAAATGAGAAATGTCTCATTTAGTGTGAACTAACTATATAAAATATTAAGCTGACACATTTATGTAAAAAAACAAACCTGGTCAAACAATTGATGTTGAGCCAAATATGCTTTGGTATTAGGCTGAGAGTTGTCTATGTACTGGTCAATCATCTCATTAATGGTCATAAGCTTCTGTGACCATGACTCTTCAGTATACCTTGACCCTAGTTCAACAGGCACAGTTCTGTCTCCAGCAACTTTACGAAGGTAATCAAGAGACCAGTGATTGGAGGTCAGAGCGGGCCAGTAGCCAATGGCATCTGTGATAATGACAGGATGGCTGCAGTCCATAAACATAGCACTAAACATTTCCACAGATGGACACGAGCACCGTGGAATTTCTCTTGCTGTCTGAGATTCAATTTGTGCTGGTATTGAGACTGAATGTGATGAGATGTGTTTCCTGTAATCCTGACAAAGATGATCTTTGACCATCCCAGAATCCTTTTGACTTTCTTTAAAAGAATCATCAGCACAATTATTTTTACCCTTGCATAGCTTTTTATTTGTGGATGGCTCTGCACTCTCCTCAAAGGATCTTTTTTGGAAAAGGGCGTCCACATCTGATTTGTCCTTTTCTGTGATGAGTAGTTCACTTTCTTTCTTTGCTGATGGAATTTGAGCCAGAGCTCCAAATGCCCGTTGAAAGTCCCTTGACATTCTGGCAAGAATATTATTCAAGATAGGAGCACCCATTAGAAGTCCCATGTCACACGTTTTGAGAATCGTCATATGATTGATATTTTGTGTTGACTCAGACATGAGGGCATTAAGACTCAGAGATTTGAGCACAGATACTATGGTATACGCATATCGCCAACACAAAGGGACATCTTTCCAATATCCAGTATTCAATTCTTCCCAGGTTTTGTCTAATAGAGGGTCACAGATATCCAGACATTCTTTATATTTGCCATCATATAACAAATGTGCTGCTCCCTTTAGCTGATGTTTGAAAGATGAATTCTGAGAGATGAGAAAGTTGGGTTTGGTTTTTTTAAATGAATATTACAATTCATATCGTTCAAAGTGTAGTTTGTTATATGTTACAATTAAATATCATGATGAATGAAAAGGAAAATTTAACAATAAATAAATCTTTAAAATTTAAACTCTGTTCTCTTAAATTGAGCTGTGTCGTAAAACCCATAAATTATTACAGGTATCCCCTTCATAAAGATCATCAGACTTTGAACGACAGCATCCTTATAGGACATAAACAATTTTGATGGGTATTGATTTTGTGTCTAACATCAGTGTTTTGTTTGATGATCCCATGAACCATATGACTTGAGTTGAACCACACATGAGTCAAATCAATTAAAACGGAGCACTAAATTTTATTCAATTAAATGCTACCTCAAAAATATGATATCCAACTTCACATAAAAATTCTGTTTCCTGATATATTTGATTGAACAGTAAATTGTCTGAACTTTAAATTAAAAGAATCATGCTCAGGACCAGCTGTGCTGGGAAGGGAATCAATTACTCCAACCTGGATGAAGAGACTGGGAAAAGTTTTTGTACAAGAAGGAGCTCAACAGAGCATTGCAGAGTTTTAACTTTCAATCATGTTATACTTTTATTGTTGATAATTATTCCCCAAATCAAACTGGGCCATCATAGTCTTGACACCTTAATTTGATTGTGATGAGTACATAGGCTTTGTTGGAGTTAAGGTGGCATAAAATATAACATTATTCAAACACATTTTAAAATTACAGGTTCTACCTGAATGCCATTGGTGTCACGAAGTTCTTCCATCAACTTTTCTGGACTGGGAGGAAGCAATTTCAAAACATGCTGATTTGAATTGTTTTTTAAAATAGGTTCTGTCATGCTTGATACCAGTCCTAAAAAATAGAATGGATTAGAAATAATATGTTTAAAATATAAAGAAGAATTTGGTCCATGTTCTCTCATTATTTAGAGTGAAGTGTCATCAAGAAAAAGAGGGTAAAAAGAAAAAATATGTGTTGATACAATTTTATTAAACAAAACAGAGAAACAATTGCTTATTTGTTCCATTTGTGAATAATTTAAGGAATGAATGAGAGTGTACAGTGTTGTAAATAAATGTGATTTGTTAAAATTCGGGCCTATATACTCCTTCCTGCAAACAGGAAAGTTTCACTCAAAGAACTCAAAATGCCTCATGAAACAACCTGAAGAACAGCAGGCATCCATCCTAACTAAAGATATAAATCTTTTGTGAATTAACCTGCCGACAAGGTCAACACTATGAAGCTCTTTGTTGTCAAAGTTGGGTTGAGAAGCTCTAGCAAACACTGTGTACATCTTGCTAAAGCAGCTCAGCCTGCCTCTCAAAGAGCTCAGCAAAGTAATTTTATAAACAATAAAAGTATAAAATGACAGAATCTTTCATGCTGGGAAAAAGTGAAATGACCAGGTGATAAAAAAATTGAACAATTAATAGAGCAGGAATCTTCACCTACACAGGAGTATGGAATAAAAAGAGAATTATCATCAAGGCAATTAGGGTTTGGGGTTCTTTTCGTTTGTTACCCCAGGCCTTGCCCAACCTAATCCACATCTTGGACCATATTCAGTGGTCAGTATCGAACGCGTTGGACAGTTATTCTGCCTTCTATAGTCTCTCGGCCTATAATAAGTTAGTTGTTTGGTGTACCAGTACAAATACAGGAAGGAAAAGATCAGAAACTCAAACTTTCAAATTATTACCTTGCTCAATCAAATGTTAATAGTCACCTGATTCCTATTTCCCTAGTACATTCAGATTGTGGAATTAACTACCAAGTACAATCAAGCTTGAATTTTCGAACCATTATCAGAAATTCATCCTGGGACCTAAATAGTCAGCTAATCTTAATCTGAGTACTGTTCTTCCATATATGCCCCAGCCACTTCTTACTTCTATTTAGATTAAGTGTTTTACTACATAAAGACAAATTCTTCTTTATTCTTTACTACATGTTCATACTCACAGTCCTAAAAAAAATAATATTCAGGAACAGCCTTCAATAAAAGTCATCAAAAAGAAGAGAAACAGACTCAAATAGCTGCCATTTTCCCATTTTTGGCTTTAGTCTGCTTGGATTAGTCCATTTACAATTCAACACTATGCTGACAGCAATTGGCTCAAAATCTGGAACCCGGTTGTCATCCTCTCAAATTAAAATTTAGGGAACATTATTTGCTCACTTTAACATTTTTATTGTGGGGGTTGTGTGCTAAAACCATCGGATACTTTTAGTTTAGGAGGATTGGGTCCTCTGGGAACGCCCCACTGTGGGTGAGCGATGTCAAACACACCCATGTACGCTTGACTGGAATCATAATTCACCTTAAGCATTGCCGATTACTGTATGATATATGGGTAGACACAAAGTGACCTTTGTCAACAGTGGTACTATACAGTGAAAGGTCAAATTTAACAACACTAAAATTTAAAATTTTATAATACAAACAATCTTCTTGCCTTCACTTCATTCTTTCAACATCAGTATTGTTGTTACGGTTAGGGAGGGGTAGCCAAAAGTTGTTCTTTAACTGGTGTTTTAGGTTAGGGTAAGCGTTAAGGTTAGGGATGGGGTAAGGATCTATTTTATAAAGCCAAACATTTGTCTTAAGGTGTATTTGTTTGTTTTTATATTAAGTGCTTTAGGTTAGGGAAAGTTAGGGTTCGGGATGGGGTATTGATATATAAAAAGCCAAACATTTTTTATTAAAGTTTGTTAAGATTGTAGTGTATACATGTAATTTTGGTGTTTTAGATTACTCAGGGTTAGCTTGAGGGTAAAGGAATGGAGTAAGGATCTATTTTATAAAGCCAAAAGTATTTCTTAAAGTTTGTTTGTTTGGTGTTTTAGGGTTAGAGTTCGAGTAAGGGTAAGGGTAAGGGCTAGGATTATTGTTAGGGTTAAGGTTAGGGATGAGGTAGGAATATACAAATTTTATAAAGCTAATTTAAAAGTTTTTCTTAAACTGTTTGCTTGTTCATCTGGTGTTTTAGGGCTATTTCATACTAAAAGGTCAACTCGTAACAGTGAATGCGAGTATAGCATTGGCAAGCATTTTTTAACCAATGAAGGGAGTCTCTAACTCTTTTAACAATTAATCCCTCACTGGGTCAAGAAATTCTTTAGAGTATAGGTTGACAGTGATATGTTTGTGTCCGAAGCCTTTTCACTTTTGGTACACAGAAAATCAACCCATTATGATGGTCTTGTGCCCTTTTTCACTCTTTTAGCCTGTTACAAGTCTTTCCTTAAAATCCTATTTCATTCTGCTATATAAAACAAATTGAACTGATTTCTCTAGGACTTCCCTTATTAAAATCTTTTCATTAACAAATTAAGCTTCGTTTATCTCTACCGTGTCATTTGGTCCACCTCTCTTTTAAAATTCCTGTCCATCATACTCAATTTCTTCTCTTGCCGGAATACAATGGGCACACTTCATTTATATATACACTATAATACAGGCATAGATCACATTTTCTGTTAGAGATAAAATGTGTCAAACATGAAGCAATTTAAGGGAACATAGCGTCAAGTTGCACAGCAGCGCTGCCATAGCAATAGGGGTAAATTATCTTGCCCAAGAAAAAAAAAACGCCATGCCAAAGTGGGGCTTGAATCCGCAGGTTTTGGGTTTACAGTACAATGCCTTATCTGGTCGACAATTTAGTCAGTGGCTCCCTTGACACTCAGCATTAAGAGAACAGTTCTTGGTAAATCTTATTAAAAAAGAAGATATAATAACAACTGAGCATATTTTAATTCCAATCTGATATCACTTGCCGTGTAGGCCTGTGTCTCCATCATGGCCTCCAAGCAAACAAATGAGACCCAGATTCTTAATGGTACCAAAACAATGTCCGAACCCATCTCTGTATAGTCACTGCGTGACCAGGACTAACCCGTGGGGTCAAATATGAAACACAAATCTTATCAGGACTAACTTGTGAGGTGTATTGTAATTATTAGGCCTATTTGGCAGTGTGTTATTTTTCACTTGTCAACCACCCATCATGGTCAGCAAGCGAGCAGGTAAACAAACTGGAGCACTTTACGAGTGTATCGGTCCCTGGCGCTTCAGTTTCATATTGGCAAGAGAGAGGTTGAAAGATACGTCCAAAAGTAGCCAAAATTAAAGTAACCAATAACAAAATGTGCACTATTGAGGCTACTTGACAATTTTTTTAACTTAGCATTTACACTCTGTACCACTGAGACAGCTGTAGAATATTATCCAGGACCCGTTTTATGTTTTGCTGTAACGGCCCTTTCAGATAAATTCGTCTAAATGGGAGTCGCGGGCTGTGTTGTGCACTCACACAAACAAAAAATTTGGGAGGAATTCTTACACAAGAAAGAGGGTTTCTTTTGATGGGGTGGTAATAAAAAGTTGGGCTTGGTTTTTGTAAGGGTTATATAAAAAGTTAAGAAGTAAGAGCAGTATTTTGTTTGTTTGTCTGTCAAGTCTTAATTGTCTTTTTATCTATGTTGTTGGTCTGTTTCTTGGCGTTTCTGTCAATCAGTCCTGAAAAATCTGGAATGAGAAAGAAGATACATATTTAGAAATTTTGCAGCATGGCGCGTTCGAACCCATTTCACTCAACATGCTAAGCAAGCGAGTGTTTTTATCCATTATGCCGCGGATTGAGTTTCATTGTTTGGAACTTCTATCTATGTTTTGAATATATAAATGGGACACCAATTAAATTCCGTCACCTGACATGCCACTTTCAGAAGTAGCAGAATTGACTAAGAAACTTTCATGCTTTTTTCTCATACCTAGATCAATAGATTCTGAAAAAAATAAGTGCTAGTTCATTCTCCGTTTAAAGTCACCTGATTGGCTGCCCGAGCGAGCAAGAGAGAGACTGAGAGAGAGAGAGAGAGAGAGAGAGAGAGAGAGAGAGAGAGAGAGAGAGAGAGAGAGAGAGAGAGA
>JAOWAY010099864.1:0-11115 GCA_028565895.1 Goniobranchus geometricus
TCCAGCCTTTTCCTACAGTCTGTTGAAATATTCCAGCATTCACAACCATATAACAGTACTGACCAGACATAAGTCTTCAATACCCTTACTTTGGTCTTCATTGAGATATTCCTATTTCTCATGAAAGAGTTCATTCTATTGAAAATGTCTTTAGCTACTGCCATTCTTCTCTTTATTACTTTGTCACTTATACCATCTGATGTGATTATGTAACTAAGATAGTTAAATTTCTGGACTTGCTTTATTTTCTTTCTGTTGCTTGTAATAGAGACTACCATGTATTCTGTCTTTTTAACATTTAGTCGAGTGTCATGGTCGCCAATGTCTGCCTCAGACCTGGTACTTGATGATGATGACTAGTCCTTTATGTTCATTTTCAAAAACTATGCTGTTTAATAATTTTTGGAGGTCGATTTATGAGCTTACTATTAGAGCTGTGTCATCTGCATACCTGATATTGTTTATGTTTTCTCCATTAACTTTGAGGCCTGAACAGTCCTCTGAATTTCTAAGAATCATTTCACTACATAATATGTTAAAGAGATCTGGTGACATAACACAACCTTGTCTAACTCCCACTTGATCTTCTTTGATTCATTTAAATCTCCATCAATCCTTACAGCTGCACTTTGGTACAGATTTCTAGCAGTTCTTAAATCCTTGCCATCGATGCCTAATGTATGTAAATTATCGAAACGCTCATCTTGTCTTACCTTATCAAATGCCCTTGAATAGTCCATAAAACATATGTGCAGATCGGTATATACTTGGATACATCTTTCCATTAACAGTGATAATACGGTGAATATGGCATTTCTGGTACCCTTGTCTGTAACAAAGCCAAACTGTATCTTTGATATCTCTAGTCTTAAACATTTCCTCATTCTCCTCATTAATACTCGCAGTAGTATTTTTGTTATATGGCTCATGAGACTTATTGTTCTGTGAAGTTCACATTATGTAGCCCTGGTGTCTTGGGCAGAGTTATGAAAACTGACTTCATTAAATCTTCTGGAATGTCAACATTGTCATATTTGCATTTAAGAGCTTTGTTCTTATATCTTTTCCTACATCTTCTACAGTTACAATAACTTCAATCGGTATATCATCGGTCCCTGTTGCCTTTCCAAATTTCATTTTCTTAATAGCATCTTCTACTTCCTCTTTTAGGATTAGTGGCCCATCTAGTTCCTTCTTTATTACCGGTCTTTCACTCCTTTCATCTTCAAACAATTCATCTATATATTCTGCCCACCTATCTAGCACATCCTGTTTGTCCATTAAAACATTGCCTTGTTTTGGATTTGATGCATCCCGAGGTTGAGCACCCTTTCTTCCTACTCAATTCTCTGAGTTTGGTATGCATGTACTTGCTATCTTTGTTTTGATACATCTCTATTTCTGAGCATTGTTCATTTATTCATTTTTCCTTCGCTTCATTGTATTTCCTCTTTATATCTTTATTCAACATTTTATACTTTTCTACATTTGACTTTGCCTGCATTCGCTCTTTCATTAATTCCAGTATGTCATTTGTCATCCATTTTTATGTTCTTCTCCAGGTTTTTTTGGAGATATTGTCTGTTATAGCCTCACTGACTGATTCTTTTATTTTATCCCACATTTCCTCTGCCTGAGTCATGTGCTTTAAAACTTGAAACCTATTCTTGACATTAACAGCAAAGTTTCTTTTCATCTCCTGGTTGGTCTTTAAGAGGTCTATTTCAAATTTTGGTTGCTCGGACTTTTTCAGTTTCTTTAGTTTTATTTCTATTCTGCACAGTACTGGCACATGATTACTGTCACAGTCTCCTCCTGGCTTTGTGTTTTTGCAGATTTAACAGAGTTTCTGAATCTTTTTTGCACTAGTATGAAGTCTATCTGGTTTCTAATTTGATCACGAGCTAATCCATGTATATCTTCTTCCAGGGTGATTTTTATACCAGGTGTTCGAAATGAAAAAATCATTTCTTCTGCACCAGTCTATTGATCTCTCTGTTCATTTATAGAGCCTAGGCCCCATGGACCAACTATGTCCTCAATACGCTAGTCTCCTACTTTTGCATTGAAATCTCCCATAACTATCTTTACATCATGTGACTTTAACTGCTTCACAGCTTTGTCAAGATCTTCGTAAAAATTGTCTCTTTCTTCATCTCTACAATTGTTGAAGTGAGTGCGTATACTTGGATCAGTCCTATATCGAACGGTTTTCCTTCTAGTTTGACTACAATCACTCTATCTGAAACACCCCACCAGCCTTTATGCTCTCTGATGTCTTTTCATCAATCAGAATTCCTGTTCCTCTCTCATGAGTTTTTCCACCTGAGTAAATCATTGTTTTACTACCTGTTTTGATCATACGCTTGCCTGTCCACCTAACTTCTGATAAACCTCATATGTCAACGGACATTCTAACCATTTCCTGCTTTATATTATCTAACTTTCCTTGTTGAAAGAGGGTCCTGACATTCCAAGAAGCTATCTTGTGTTTTGTAGTTGGTTTAATTTTGCTGACAGTAATTTGATGACGACCAGGTGCCATCCGCTGCCCATGGCCATCCCTGCTGAGCGAGGTGTTCAGAGATGAATCATGAACCCCCTTAACGTTGTTTTGTGAACATTTGTAAACAGGCTTTGTCACAATTTTTTGGGGGAGGCCAGTAGCCATCTGTAAACAACTAGCCTAATAGGAGGTCATAATCGTGTATATATAACCCAGACTGAGATGGCAACCGGCTGAAAATAAGGAATTCCATATTGTCCCGCCACTCCAGCGACATAATAAAGAGGTTTTTTTTGATGGATTGGTAATAAAAAGTTCAGGCTTGGTTTTTGTCGGGGTAAAATAAAGAAGTAAGAGCAGTAATTTTTTTTTGTTGGTCTGTTATGTTGTAATTTATTGTCTTTATTTGTCTACGTCATTTGTCTGATCTTTGGTGTTTCTGTCCGGCGGTCTTGACAAATCTGAAATGAGAAAAAAGATTTAATAAATAATTAGAAAATCTGCGGCACGGCAGGTTCGAACCCCCTTCCTTCTCTAACCAAGCAAGTGTTACCATCATGCCATGGATTGTGTAGGGTGAATTGCCCAGAACTTTTACTTATGATTTGATTAAAAAACGGGACGCAAATTACATTCCGTCACATGATTTGTCACGATGAGAAGTAGCGTAATTGATTGGAAAACTTTCATGCTGCGATTCCGCAACCCAATAGAAAAAGCTGACTCCCATGGACGTAGTGGTCAGGGGCTCTTCCCCCACCCCGAACCCCCCCACATGGTTACAAAATGAGCTGGATTCTTTTTTACTTACTTTGAACACAGATTCGTGCGTTGTAAATACACCTTTAACGAGTAATATCCCACGAAAGTGTGCGAGGTGAAGAAAAAAGACTAGTTCTTCCGCCATTTTCTACTGTTAACGTTTTGTACGTGTTATTCCCTTCTTTAATGTTATGACCTCGATACTCACATACATCAACCACTTATGCACGATTATACATCACCGAATCACATTAAGGGCAGACGTGTTTTGTCTTCTTTAACATCAACCCCTTTACTATTAACCCCTACTCGGACACAAAAGAAAAAGGGGGGGGGTGTAAAGCCCCCTTGCCACTACGTCCGTGGGAGCCAGCTTTTCTTTTGGGTTGCGGAATTGCAGCATGAAAGTTTCGCAGTCGATTACACTAAGTCTCGGCGTGACAAATCATGTGAGACAAGTGACACAGACAATGAAAGATAATTACAACATGACAGACACAAAAAAAAAACCCAACACAACCCAACTAATGGTTTTACTTCTTAATTACCCCCTCAAAAACCAAGCCCCAACTTTTTATACCACCCCATCAAAAAACCATCTTTATTATGTCGCTGGAGTGGCGGGCCGATTTATGGAATTCCTCCCAACCTTCATGCCCTCGTAATACTGATTTTGTAAAGTAAAGGCACTTTTTGCCTGCTCTTTTATAGGTCTAATGGTCGGCCTGATAGTGACAATTAACAAACAAGTACCAACACTCACCATGGGATATTCCTCATGATCCGAATTGTATTCATTGTCCATATCTGACATTTTGATGTCTTGTATCACATTCGAGGCCTCAGCACTTCGTCTGCTACCCTCGGCAGGTACTAACGGGTTCTTTGTATAAAGAATTCCTTTTCAACTAGAGACTAGGACTAGAGTCTATGACGAAGACTGGATCTAGATGTAGTTATCTAGTCGTCTTATCGAATCTAGAGTTTCTACTTTCAATTCTTTCCTTTCGACTTTCGTTCCGCCTCACAATAGGACCTTGAAATTTAGGAGTGATCGATATATCGATGCTGCAATATGTCTAGAAGTAGATAAGAAATCTACGATACCAGCTTTAACTTTAAGAGATGACCTCATTTTCAGGAGTATCGAGAACTGTACTCAGAGGTCCTCAATGACAACATAAGAAATTGTCACTAATTGCTTGCTTATTATGTCTAAAAATCTTTTCTTTATAATGAAAAAATATAGTTTAGAATAATTCAATGATCCTATAGTTTCTCCCCAAAATTATAAACCATGTCGTCTGAAAAAATATCTAATAAAATTAAGTAGAATAGTCCCATGTATTCTCAATGGTAGTTATACTTTTTTCTCCTTCAAGAAGGACAACTGTGGCCAAAGGAAGATCGATATAAACAATAACAAACCAGATTTTCTGTTTGGGTCTGTCGAGAATCAAGACATAGTGATAGATCTGGAGCTGGACCTAAATGTCCCAGGTCCCAGACATTTAGGATGCCATTAATGCATGGGCGTAGAACGTTATCTGACTTGCATTTCTCATAGATCTATTCAACAATCTGGGAGAGGCCTTCTTAACTTAGAGAAATGGATGCAGAGGTTATTATTACCAACTGGGGAGGGTTGTCTGGCCGTTTTTTAAACCTCCTGAATAGTGGCGATATGTTTGATGTGCAGTTACAAGTCGGGGGTCGTCTCTTCGATGCTCACAAGCTGATATTGTCTGCCAGCAGTGATGTGTTCAAGACCATGTTAACAAGCAGAAAATGGAGAGAATCATACAAGGAAACCATTGTGCTAAATGAGGAGCCACTTTGTGAAACTGTGTTTGAACGATTTATCCATTACATTTATTCTGGACAGCTGTATTTGTCTCACAAGACAGTTTGCCCGATATTGACTTTAGCTGATAAATACAATGTAAAAGAGCTCATACCATTATGTCACAAGTACATGCTTGAAAATTTAGATGCCCCTGTAAATATATCTTGTGTCCTTCAGTGGTGGACAGTTTCCAATCTTAGAAATGACAAGGAAATGGAAAACAAGATTCTTTCCTACATTGATTTAAATTTCAATAAAATTATTCAGTCTCCTGATTTTCTCACCTGTGACATTGAAACAGTCGAGAAACTGCTCTGTAGATCAACTGTGGTTATACATAATGAATCAATAATTTACTGTGGGGTGAAAAACTGGATTCAGGCTCATAGAGACTACTTTAATCCATCTGCTGCTGAAGCTCAGTCTATGTCACGCCGGTTGATGCGACATATTAGATGGCCCATGTTGACGGCAGATGAGATAATCTGGCTCGAAGTAAATCTTCCAAATGAAAAACTGATAAAAGAAAATATCGTAATTTTCTCACCAAGTTGGATGTCCGTGTTACTTGAGAGTAATGATCCAAATTTTCAGTCAGAAGTATCAGCTATGACTAAATATTACAACAATTTATGTCTCATTCCTCAAAAGAAGCATGAATTTGATAACCACAGCAAGCAGAGTTCACATAACCTTGATGGTTATGTAATGTCCACATACCAATTTTTATCCCGTGTCTATACTTGTGATTATTGGTGTACAGAACTGAAAATTTCAAATTTTGCTGCCTTTCCAAGATATGGTGTGCAAACATTTTTCTTTTCAACTCCTCGCAGAGGCTTTTGTCAAGATGATGGACACAACCTAGAATGGGAGGTAAGATAAAAGTTATTTATCTTGCAATTTTCATTGGTTGTAGAACAGAAAATATTTTGTATGTATAGAATAATTTAAATGGTGTTTAAAATGTTTACAATCATGCCTGATGAAAGTGATGGACAAGATAACCTTGGTGCTTGATGAAGATATGAGTATAGATCTAGACACTGGTGCTCGACCTGATCTCAGCAAAATAAATCTAGATGACCTAGGTTTCATAGCCAGCGGTGATTTTGATTGCCGGTGTAAAGATCGAGACATACTTCAAGGGTAGGACAGGCCACAGTTAAATGAAAGGGATAGAACTGGGACACTGATGGGTAGAGAAGTACACATTATAATACATAATATAAAGGGCCTTCCACACACTTGAGTCTGGCCTTAGGTTTAAACATGGGCTCAGCTGTGGGTTATTTTTACATCCACATATAGTGTCGATTGATTAGATGCGGCCGTCTAATGGACTTTTTGCGGCCTCCTCCGTCTGCTTAGTTTCTATTCAACGAGATTGCTTGTTGTGATCACGTGGCTTCTGAGGGATATTCTGATTGGTTATTAGTCTGTGTCTGAATGAACTGAGGTAGGTTGTCTAGTGAAATGTGAAGCCTGGTAAAGAGTTGTTTTTGCGGCAGGGTGATGTGGATGCGACATGACATTTGATGCGTTGCGGCCATAACGATGTTGTTGCGGACATGTGTGGTTTTTGTTGCGGCCATATTTTTCTATCTAATGAACATCCAAACAAACACATCTAACTTCATACAAAAACCATTCATCTTAATTTAGAACGTTTTATACTTAAAAAAAAAAAAAAAAACCATCGGAAGAATTATTTCTTTAAACTGAATGTAAGATTTATTAAATTAATAACTGAACAAAGAACTTTTTGTATAACAATTTTAACAATAGAATGGAATAAGATTTTATAATGCTGAAGTGTAGACTCACCATCACTCTCCAGAACCATCTCTATGTCACTTTCTTCTGTTGAGGATAAGTCAAACTCTTTTTCAAAATTTAATCTACGCTTCGTCTTCCTCCTCTTGCTCTTAGACACTTTTCCTTTCTTTTTATCTGCCAACACGTTTTCTCTCTTCTTCCTCCTCTCTTCCTGCAATTTAGCCTTCCTCTCTTGACACGCTTTCTTCTCTTTTTCCACCTCTCTTTTCCTCTCCTCTCTCTCCTTTTTCTTTCTCTCTTTTTCTTCTGCAGCATTCTTTTTCTTCTCGTCTAAATCTGCCTTCCTTTTCAACTTTCTCTCTGCCTCCTCCTCCTCTGCTACTTTCTTTTCTTCTAATCTTCTAATAAACTCCTCTCCACTGATCATGTCAGGCATTTTTTCAACAAGTCGCCTCTTTTGTCCCCTGGGGATCTCTGGAAGAGAAAGAGGGTGCTTTTGTTGGGGCTCCCTTGCTGGAAGATTAGGGATGGGTTGGGGGGGTCCTCTCTCGGCATCACGGTAGTAAGACTTCCACAGGTCGAAGAGAGGATCGACTCCTTTAAGGTCATAACCTTCGTCGAGCCGACGGAGGTAGAGCAATGTGGTCTCCTCACCAAGCTGTGAGGTCAGCATTACAAGCTTTCTTACAGTGTCGCCAGCTCCATCGGAATCTGAGGAGGATGCCGATCCTGATGCTGCAGACGTCAGAAGGGATGAGGAAGCTGGAAGCCCTGATGGCTGGGTAGGCTTACTTTGTGGGAAACATGTCGCTGTCGTGGAGGAGGAAGATGGCGGAGTGGTTGATGGGATAAACGCTTGAGGGAAAGAATGAGACAGTGGAATGGTTGGTGAGTATGGTGTTGATGCGGCCGGTTCTGATGGTGAGGATGTCAGGGATGTCGATGGGTGAACTGGAATTGGAACTCCTGATGGCTGGGTGCTTGGTGGGAGGGATGTTGCAGTTGGGGTGGAAAATGATGGCGAGGTGGTCGATGGGATGCCCATCACTGTTGCTGGTCGGAAGGAGGAAGATGGCGGGATGGTTGGTGTGGCTGGTGTTGCTGCCGCTGAGGTCGAAACGGGGTTATGGATGATTTTACTTTTGTCGATGGCCGAAAAATTGAGGGGGAAGATACCACTTTTCTGGAAGCCTTGAAGTATGGGGGCTGGATTTATTTTGGCTTTGGTGAAGGCTTCTTTGAATGCGTTGGCAAAAGACCTTTTGGTGACGACTTCGGTCTCGGAGCAATGCCGGACTACTTCCCTCCATTGTGCTTTGAGATGGGAAAATAGTCCGACATCAAGGGGCTGGATCAGATGGGATGCGTGGGCCAGCAATCCATAAAGAATTATACCATTCTCATGGCAGAGCTTGCTGGCCCTCAGGGACTGATGAGACTTGTGATTATCAACCAGCAACAGGATGGGTTTCTTGATGTGGGAGGTTTGGGGGATGAACCCTTTCTCCAGCCAAAAAGCAAATAGGTCGCTTGTCATCCACCCATTGGCAGATTTCGCCACAAGACAGTCTGGGTACATGTCTTGTGGCGTAAATCCTCTGAACTGGGTCGGAGGGTAGATTAGCATGGGATTGGGGTAGAAGCTGGCGGCACTGGCAGAAATGAGTACTGTTATCATGGTACGGTTTTCCGCCGACAATTGGTAAGTATATCGATTGCCGGCGAAAGATAGCACCTTTCCCGATTGGACATCGAGGTGGAAGCCAGTCTCATCGGCATTGAATATCCTGTTAGGATCCAACAGGATACTGGCGTCCACCTCAGTGATGGCCTGTCTGAAGTTATCAAACCAGGCCCTCAGTTTGTCCTCGGTGATGAGGGCCCTGGCCTGCCCTAGCTTCTGTGGTTTCCGGAAAATGATTTCCGGGTGCCGTTGCCGGAATAACCGGTACCACATCTCGCCAGGGCAGTTGTCTCGCCACCTCGTTTCACGTCCATTGTAATCCAGGAGCTGTTTGACGGTCGCCATCAGGTCTGATTTTGACCGCCCAAAGCCCCTGGATGACATTTCCTTGAGCCAGACCACGAGCTGTTCTTCCTCGTCCTGGGTTAGGACAGTGGTCTGGCTCGGCTCCAGACTTCTCCTTCCAGAGATTTTATCATGCAAAGTTGCACGGGGGATCCCGAACAACTTTGCCACCTGGCGAATTGAAATGCCTTGTCTGTAAGCCTGCAAGGCTTCGTCCAGGCTTTCCTTTGTCCATGACGCTTGTTTAGGCATGGTGATCTGGAAAATAAAAAGAAAGAAAACATTGATTTAGAATCTAAGTGGACATTAGATCTAGATCTAGATCTGGGTGGCCGTAGATCTAATTGATATAGATCTAGATCTAGAATCTGGAAGTATGAAATATATTAAAATTTCAGGATAAACCGAGACAGAGATACAAATTATAGTATATTTACCCCCTGGACGCATTAACAACAATATTTAAAAATTTTTTTATTCCATTGCGGCCACCCTACCGGCCGCGTCCATAACCAATAAAAAATGTCCGATGTTGATGCGGCCCCCCTACTCCCACAAATGGCCGCTTCAATGTCAAGTCATAAAATTAGGTTGTTCTGGTTGCGGCCACCTCGTGGCTGGCCTTAGATCTAAATATTTGTCAGAATTATATATTCTAATGCAAGAAACAAATTGATTTCTTATTAATTTTATCACGTAGAGGGTCGTATAATGTGTATTATGACGAAATAAGGATGTAGAACACACTCACCTTTTTGGTTGTATGGAAAATTTTCCGAGTCAAAAATACAAGGGTCTGCACTCTTGCTTGAATGGTGAAGTGGGAAGGAAAGAGGATGTGTGCCTTTGGACGGAAGTACGTCAGCGATGTTAAAAAGTCGAAAACGAAAAGAAACGAATCACTCGATAGCGGTCAATCGAGGTGGGAGGAATATGTCCGCAAGGACAACACGGCCGCATCGTAATCAATCGACTCTAAATTTCCCTGAGTGGGATCAATGTCAATAGTTTTCTGTAGTCTAATCTGTAAACACTATGAGGAAAAAATTAAATGGTGCTCTGGCCTCTATTCCTTACATCTTTAGAAGACATTTGGAGTTGAAATGAAGAGATCCCAGTGTCAATTCTACTCCGTTGTACCAGTACCAAGTCTTGAGTATGACGAGTGAGAAGAACAAAAATGCTCGCCCTGGGCTTTTGATCCAAGTCAGCTCTAGATGCAGATCTAGTACAGAATCTAATCTAGATCAGTGTGGGAACTGCCTTTCTTTTCTTTTTTTTTATATCCAAATTCTGCTCTCTAGATTAGGTGTAGCTATCTTCATCTACTACATCTATCGAGATTTAGATCTTACAAGTGATGAGGTCTGATCTAGATCTAATATAAATCTAGGCCACAAGATCTGAAAATCTCCATTGCCATTAAAAGGGTCGCCTATAGTCTATATAGAGAGATCTAGATCTAGATCTAGACCTAGATCTAGTATACTATAAGACTCGTTAGAAGAACTAACAGCTCTGTTGAACCATGTTCAGACATGCTATCAAAATGTTATTTGGCATAATGCATGGTTAACATGTAAAAGGCAATCTATTCGAGATCTAGATTCTTTTTGCTGCCCATCTTCGCTACTCTGCCATTGCTACAGACATAATATTTCGTCGATCGACATCGACAGCTGCTGCTGCTGTCCGACTGTGCTTCTGATTTTTTTTTTTTTTTACTGTTGGGGACTATTGGACATTGTTAGAGAATTCGGTACCTGATTTTTTTTTCTTGGACGGTATCGCACGATAGAGAGATTCGTAAAAATTATTCTGCAGCTCCTTCAGTGGATTTCTACCCTTTGACCGTAGAATCAAAATTGGCATTTCTTCGTACCATGTTTATATTAAATAAGTATTCCACATAATATTACTAAGATGTAATAAAATTGGAATCTTTAGAATGAAAACTTAAGGCCGATTCTAAGTATCGAGTTAATTCTTATGGGCCATAAGGCAAGAGGATCGTAAACAAAGTCATGCGCATTCACGTTTATTTACAACAACGGGTGTTGGCCTTCAAGTACGTTTAGCCCACAGAGTAGGGAGAAGAACAGAGAGGGTATTTCGCCTTCGGCATGTGTCGGGTTTCCGGAAATTACCGAGCCACCGCCATGTTCAAAAGGAGGTCGCCACGTTTGTTTACGA
>JAOWAY010099975.1:6983-24687 GCA_028565895.1 Goniobranchus geometricus
CCTTCATTCTGATCTAAAACATCAATATCGTGTCCACCTCTGTCACTTCCTTCATTCTGATCTAAAACATCAATATCATGTCCAACGCCATCCGCATCCTCATCAAAAACATTAGCTGGTCCATCTCCTACATTATCTGCACCTTGGCTCACGATCTCGAAGATAACAAATTCTTTCTGTTCTTTAAACAAGCTGACCAGTTCTTCCATCTGCCCCATCTTGTTCAGGAAAGTTCTAGTATCCAACTCTGACATTATTGAGGAGATCATGTTCAGTGCCAGACTGGCCTTTCTGTATTTTTCATTCGACGTGAGTGGTCTTTGTTTTTGCGTTGAGTGGCATATGGATGCGTGAAATGTTCCCGTTGCAGTGGTTTCATGCGAGGATTGCGTGCTATTGTAGGCTTTGGTCCATCGACGATTTACTGCCTCTGGCGCATATGCTGATAGTCCGGAGCTCTTTCGTAAGGCCATGAGATGTCGACAAGGCAATCTGCGCGATATATTGAACGTACATGTGCAGGTATTCTCTGTCACCTGGAAATGCTGGTGTTGACTTTCGACCAAAGATTCACTTATGACATTCACGGTGGGAACTTTTTCCAGTTCGTGGTGTACCAGTTTGTATGCCTCTAACATCAGGAATGAGTGATACAACCTGTCATCCTCGTTGTTTATCTGGACTGTCGGTACTTTGATATTTTCCAGAATCTGGCGATGGAATCTTTCTTTCCTTAGTGTTTCAACAAGCCCCATAAGTTTGGAAATCATGTCTTTCAGGGTAGTCTTGGAGCACACCACACTTTTGAGCTTATGAAAAAAAGACTCTATCCTGTTCGTAGTGCTTGTTCCGAAATTGAAAGTTCTCAGTTTAAAGGCTTGTACCCACTCTTCTTTTATAGGATGCCAGTTCGTGTCAAAATATCTTTGGATGGTGCCACCGAATGATTTCAGTTCTTCATGTAGTTTATAGTATTCGGATTCGTCCGATGCATAGGTAATTTTTTCAAGTAATTTGAGCAGGCGTGTCCTTTCTTCTGTTGTTATATTGGCTTTTGCAGTTGTCACCTCTCTAGAAAAAGTACGTAGCACATGAAAGAGACATATCTGCAATTGAACTCGTGGCATTTCTGCTTTAAAGACTGCCCTTTCGCAAAAATCTTTGTCTGTGACAATGGTTTCAGTTTTAGTCCAATTAGGGTTATTTGCCTTGAAAATTTGGATCATGTCCCGTATAGTACTATTATCCTCATACGTGACCAAGAAGAAACAAATACAGTGGGATTGAAGGTTGCCATCAATGACAAGCATGGCATACAACGGCATTCCGTTGACATTAAGCTTATAGGTCGAGTCCATAAGAATGACCTCTGGATATTTTTGAAAAGTATCCTTCATAAAAGAATCTTGGAAAAATATGCCCGTAACTTCATTGTTTGCATGGTTTACTTGCATTGACAGATCAGGGTAAGCATTTTGGAGGTGGGTTTTCAAGTCTTCCATTTCAGATGTTACGGGATTATTCTTTTTTAGCGCCCTCGCACAATTGTGTATGTCCTTAAGGAGAACCACTTTATTCGTCTTCTCCTGAACATGTTGCCTAATTAACTTTTTGTTTGCTTGGAGTTTGATCATATTCTGGACTTCATCAACCTCTTGACTTTCTAATTTCCTTTGTGAGGGATGGTGTCGGAATGAGTCACGATCACATTCATGATTGTGTTCTGGTCCTATGTGACTCACAACCAAAGATTGTCCGTCATACGATCTCAGTTTTATAACAAATGGACAGCCAGTGCGAATGGTGGACTGTTTCGGTCTTTCACCGGTGGTGACATGGCTTCTGTATTTCCCATTGTGCACGCACGCAAATGCTAAGTCCGCATATTTTAGATCGTCACTAAAGGTTTTTTTTGGGCACTTCTTTTTAGCTGCTATGACAGAACGCGAATCTTTTTTGTACAAATTCACACATTTTTCTATTTCGAATTTCTTAATGGCACTTTCTACATCGGCATAATTAAAAAACTTCTGACCAACAGCTAGATCCATTGCTTGCGAATGTCGTAATGTTTCTCCCAACATCGGAGCTCCTCTTCAACAATCATCGTCAATCCAATGACAAAAACCGCCTAAGGGCCCGTGTCCACCTATTCGGTATCAGTAAGTCTTGGACGGACGAGTGAGCGGTTTTCCATCGGTCCTAGTTGTGAGTTGTTTTATTGGTGGATCAAAACTCCTGCATAATGTTCACTAGACCTTGGAGGACCATGGGAGTGTCCGATGGAAAACTGTTCACTCGTCCGACTGACGGACGGAATCCGGATAGGTGGACTAGAACCATAAGCCAGCTTGAGTAGATTTTACAAGAGAGAGAAATAACTATCCATTAACAATTGACAAAGAGTATTATACTAATTTTGTGTAACTTGTAAAACTGATAGATTTTCACTCAGGTTTTTTGTGCAATACAATGGATTAAAGGTTAAAGAATCTATTTATGGAAATAAAATGTGGTAAAAAATGTTCAAGGTAAGGGCCGGGGGGAGTGGAGGTTGTAAAAGAAAGAGGAAGAGCTGCCAGGCTAGACACCGCTCGAAAGACGGGACGAACCCTACGTTTTCACCAACCATTCGTGTTCGTGCGTTAACGCACAAATAATGAAAGAACACAATAGGCCTATTGAAAGATGGCCCCGAACCGTTCGGTAAAGACAAGACCGAGCCGCTCGATGTTCGTGAGACCCTGCCTCAAGCCGCTCGAAATTCACGAGACCTAGTCTGTCAAAGCAAGATGGCGGACATGTGGTACAAGCAAATTATTGCTCTTACCTAACGAGCCAAAGTCTCTCGACATGAAAAAGAAATATTTATATGAAGGTAAAGTTAGGTACGGGACGGGTTAGTTATATTAACTATGGATATGTCTGGGACGGGTACATTGCCACTAGGCTAAAAGTCCGTCCGGGACGGGTGCATAGCAACAGGCTATTCTTAATAAGTACCTAGGGCTTTATTGTAATGGGGTTGATTTTACAGAAGTTATAACATGCCTGCCCTTTATTTTTATGTCAATTGATGATGTGAGAATCTATTACTGCTTGTGAGTATCGGGGTCGAAAAATAAAGAAAGGACTAACCCGGAAAAGACGTAATCAATCTAATAGAAAAAAAGAAGTTTATCTATGTCAGACCAATCTAGGAACTTTCCTGTCACAGTAATGACATCAGGTTCACATGTAAACAGATGGGAAAGAATTCATCCGATAAGGGCCGCATCAACATTAGAAGATTACAGTCCATTTCACCAGAAAAAATATTTGTTCCTTGAGCCTAGATTTAATTGTGTGATTGTAATGAGAGTATTGAGAGTAGAGCTACCTCATTGGTGCACTGACAGTGACACCAGTCAGCGTTTCTGTTTTACTGATAGAGATAGGCCTACTCAATTGGTAAGGCTGGTAATGCAGACTGAATTAACCAATAACACTCTTGATCTTGAGACTAGAAGAGGCCTTGCTCAAGATCTAGAATCTTAACTGCTTGAATTGGGTGACTGAACTTACTTCCTCCTTCATATTCCGCCCATTTATATAGATGGGAAGGATTTACGAAGTAGTACTTAACAAAGGGATAACATTTGACTCTAACCCAGGTACCAGTTGGAAATGTTCTCTTTTCAAGCTATAGATGGAATTTTCTAAGGTTTGCCCAGAGGTAGATCTAGAGTAGTGTGTATTGTATTTTTTTGGTGGTCTTACCAACTAGTCTATATTGGAAAGACATGTTGTACAGTAGTACAAGTACTTTAAGAAACCTGTAAATCTTCAGCCAATTGGCGGAAATTCGCCAATATCAAAACAGTCAAAATCGTGCCTTCCATCTCTGCCTCTCTCCCTTCTGACTAACGCCTCTTAAAATTTTACTATCGCGCTTCAAGCTCGCAAGTGATCGTCTTTTATTTGCCAATCAAATGGACCCATGTTCCTTCCTCTCTCTCTGTGTCTCTTTCTCCCTTTTGCTGCTGCGCACGTAGCACACACAACACACACGCACGCTAATTGAGAGCGCTTTCGCCTCGCCTATACAGAACACACACAGTGCGCTGGGAGTTACCATCACACATGCTTCTTGTTAGTCTTATTGAGACATTCTTTTTCCGATCCTTTATGTAAGTTATGTGGCTTTCTATTTTCCAAAAGAGTGGTGGAAGGATTTAATTAGCACAGAAGGGAAAGAAAAGTTGCAAAAGAAATTTTGGGAGCATGATAGACTCCCTCTGAGACATGGATTTTATTTTAGCACATTTCCGGCAATGCTTAGGCGATAATACATGCTTCGATGAGAAACATGGCAGGTAGATCTAGCTCTAGATTTGAAATTTCTAGATCTAATGTAGTTTTCGTTGACCATGACAGTTATCTTCAAAGTATTGAACAAAGTGTGAACAATAAACATAGTTTTAGGTGATCTTGGTTAAAAGAAAAAGATAGGAACGGCGATTTATTATAGGATTACCCAAGGAAGATGCCGAGACCGGTAATTGGTCATTGTTTATAAAACAAATAACTTTGAAACTATTCAGCTGCAGGAAAATCCTTCATAGACAGCCATCTGCCTTTTGTGGCTGTCAGAGGTCTAGGTCTACACTATCTACGGCAGTTCTAACCCTCATTTGTCTTGATGGTGTTGCACATTAATATCAGAATGAGGGAAAGGTAAGAATAGAAAGTCTAAGAAAGGTGTCTGTCTGTCTCTCTCTTCACCCCCACCCCTCCCAGAAACTCTAGTTCCAATAGGCCCATTTAGATCTAGAAGCTCCAAATGTAGATTTAAGCCCATATATATTATGTAATCCCAATTGTAGATTTAAGCCCATATATATTATCTAATCTAGACCTCGTGAAGCTATTGATTCACTACAAAGTTCAGCAAGGCATGTCGTGCAGTGATAAATTGACAGGGAAAACAATGAGATTACACTGACATGAGTTCTAATTTAAAAAAAAACTACTGAGTCAGTTTTAAAATCAATGATGTGCATTTCACCAATGTGGTGATGATGAATTGGGAGACTTTCCTTGACTTATTGTTTTTGGTCAGTTTTGAGTGACTGGACTTTGGCTCCACCCCTTCATCCATAAGGATACACATTCCTTGTTAAGGATGAGTGGATCTATTGCATGATTGATAGGCTTGGTAAGAAATGAGTCCATGAGATTTGATCATATATATATGCATAGCCTTTGCTGGTGTGCACTTAGTTGATTGTACTGAAAGTGGTTAGGACCTTTAAAAACTATTCTAGATCAAGCCTTATTTATATCATATGCAATGGGTGATAAAGATCTATAAATGCTCATTTCTCAATATTATGATGTAATATTATTCTGCCTGCATCAAAACTGATCAGAACACTAAGTTTCTAGCCTCTAGTAACTTAAGATATTCTTTTTCATATGCCATCCGTTTTCATGACGCATTTAGAGTACCTAGAGTGAATTTAAAGACTTAAGTGTTGCTGTAAAATTCACCCTCTGAAGAAAGCAATTTGAAACAAAAGCTATTGGCCCCTAATTTTTTGCTTTTTTATTTTATTTTTTTATTAGGCTTTTGGTGTATAACGCAATACAAGCACGTGATACCACTTCTGCACAACATTTGTGTGAAATGTTGATGATTTATGTCAAACAAATACCAAAACTATTTATTCCTGAAGGGGCTTGTTAGTATCAGAAAGATATATGCATTTATTGCTCTTTGGTTGAATATTTAGGTAATCTTTCTAAATGCCTTCATATATATCCAGGTCTCAAAAGAAACCAGTCAGCTCTGTAATGTTGGCATTTAAAACCAATGGAGGCAAGTGAATATGGATGAAGACATCACATTTGATCTTCAATTTGATGATGATGGAGATGATTGCATTTTGGTAGAAGCTGTGGATGCATCTCTTGCAGATGTTAAAGGGTTGAAAAACCCATCCCATCCAAGAACTCCTCAAGGTAATCTTACTTTTTGTAAGATCAAAGTTTTTTTTTTCTCATTTGAACTTTAAAGACAACATACGATGATAATTCAAAAGTTGTTGTGTGACTCTTCATGTATAAGAAAACTTTGGCTTATCATTCTAAAATTTAAGAGAATGTAGTCATGCATAAAATGTGTGGAGAGCCATGATCACTAATGTCTGTTTCAGGCCTGGCATCTGATGCAAAAAATATCGGGTCACCCAATGAATGAAACATTCCCAGCTCTGATGCAATATAGCTTAAAAATCTCTTATGAAATTCTTATTGGTTTTTGAAAGACCACAGAGCATCATCATAAGCAGTGATCCAACAAATAAAATTTAAATCAAACAATAAATAACAAAGTCATGGTTTCAATTATACAACCAGTTGAAAATTTCAACATTTTGTTTATTGAAATGAAATTGGCACTCGTAGTGCTTGAGTTTTTATTTGCAATCACTTGTGTTAATTGAAACGAATGTCTTTGTCCACTGTAGGGGAATCTGATCATAACATCAAAATTTTGATTGTTTTCACTGCAGACTGATTGATTTTCATACTTTTTTTGTTTGTTAAAGATTTGTTCATGAACAGACAAGAGGTCTGTGTCAGTTTTGAATGTTTCACTTCAGGATTAGATCAAGAGTGGTAGCTTTTGATGATGGAAATCATAGAGCGGATATTTAGTTGATATTTATCTAGTCTCTATATCTTATTTCAGATTTAGACTCCTTAACTTGTGATTGGGGTCTTGATTTATTTTTCTAATTATTAATTATGTTAAAGTGGTAATCTTGATGATTTAATTTCTGACACTGCTCTGTCATGTATTTGCATTTTAACTATGTTAACACTAGATTAAGAATAAAGTTCGCATAATTTATGTAAAATTAAAAATGGTTGGCCAATAACATTTGTCTAATATTCTTTACATGCACAATTTTTCAAAATTTGTGCTGCACAGTTGGAAATATTTTTTTCTGCATTACCCAAGTAATAATAGGTATGATATACTATACAATAAAAATTTATGTACAATTTTAAAGAACTTGCATAACTCCTGACAGGAGATGGATGTGGGGAAGATGAAAGTGAAGGAAATATTTCAATTGGCTGTGATCAGTCGGATAGTTATACTCAACATCAAGAAGAGGCATCAGGCTTCAACAGACATGCTGGACAACTTTGGATTTATCCTACTAATTACCCTATTAGGGACTATCAGTACAATATTGTACAACAGGTAAGTGTTTTGCTGAAGTCTATTGTTAATCACTTAGGTGGTGTCTTTGCTAAAATACTTCATTGTTATTTTCAAATGTTTGGTCATGTTTCTTATGCTAAGATACTTGCATTGTTGTTTAAATGCATCCTTTGCATGACTTCACATCTATTAACTTTTTTTTAGGGTATCTACGTTACTTTTTGAATATGTGCTTTGCAAGATGGTATCACAACTACCACTCAGATATTTTGGTGCTACCCTCTGCTTAGATACATTCATTGTTGTCTGAATATTTCTTTTACAAGACAATACTGCCATGACTTACATCTAGATCTTCTCTTTAGATACTTCTATGTTTGAATTTGTATCTGCAACACAGTATCACAAATGGCTCAATGTTTAAGGGGTCGGTCTTGGGACCTGGAGGTCCGTGGTCCAATTCCTGCTGGAAACAATTTTTTTTTTTCCTTTGGCAAGAAAATTTGCCCTTATTGCTTCACTCGACTCCGGTTTAAAATGAGTACGTAGCAGAAGGCTGGTAATGTTGCATTAAATGTGCTACACTTCCCTGTATACTCCTCGGGGGTTGACTGCTAGGGGAAAAAGTCTTGTAAAATGCTTTGAGACTGGTCTTAGGATGGTGGAAAGGGCTATCTTTTTTAAAATAATTGCTTATTTAAGTTTTTCTGATTTGAAAGGGCTTATTTTTTAAAGTTCGTCCTTTGAAAGATCTTAGACAATGTCACTAAAACTTCCTGTTAGGATAACTGCATTGTTTTAATATTTTTTTGTAAGAATATAACATTTTGTATCATGTTTAGACATTTGCATTATCGTTTAAATTGGTATTGGCAAGACATTGATGATCTGTTAAGATACATTGGCATTCTTGTTTGGCTTATGTTTTGCTTCTCACTCTCAAATTTCACAATTTCATCAGTGATGAATGAAATGTGATTCAAAACAAAATAAAACTTGTTTCCATCATTTTTTACTCTTGTTTGTCCAAAGGCTTTGTTTAGAAACACACTGGTCGTCTTGCCAACTGGTCTTGGCAAAACATTCATTGCTGCTGTTGTGATGTACAACTTGTATAGATGGTTTCCTCAAGGCAAGGTTGTTTTCATGGCCCCAACAAAGCCTTTAGTTGCTCAACAGATCCATGCCTGTTACAATATAATGGGCATTCCCAAGATTGATACTATAGAAATGACAGGTTGGTTTTATTCTGAAAGTTATATACTTTTATTGTGTTAGAATTGATCATCCAAAGGCTTTGCACATATAGGTGAAATACCTTTTGAAGGGAAAGTTGGGAGAAGTAGACATATTTATCTTTGTATTCAGTTGATTTATTTTTCGTTATGTTTTTCTCTTTACAAATTTGCATCCACTTTTTACATTCATATTTAGCTAGCAAAAAAATAATTCTGTGAATGATTAAATGGATGAGATGCATGCAACATATGTCAGGATGAACCTTATGGGTTAAGATGTTAAATGTCGGGAAACTGCCTAAAACTCCTCTTCAAAACTTCTAGATTGATCCAGAAATTAACACAGATCAATCCTAATTGAAAGATACAACTCAGCTCAGATATCTACTTGAAAGTGAACAAAAGCTAGATGTACAGTACACAGAAATCATTTCTGACAATTCTTTGATCAGGCCTTGGAAATGCCTGCTGTAAATGGATATATAGGATTGTATCAGAGTCAGCTTATCAACTAAATAATTTTTTACATTGCAGCAATTACTGGTGCTGAAAATGGTCTATCTGCTTCCTTCTCAGAGGCCTGTGATATGATGAAAATTAAAAAAAAAAACCATTTAAAAAAAAGTAAAATCTGTATGTTACCTTAATCATGATATATTCACATTAAGTCACAGGAAAAAACATTTATATACCGGTATATGAGTTTCATTTTTCTACTTGATTAAGTTTTGTCTGCAGTGGTAAAAGCCACAGAGATAAAAATAAACAAACAAACAAACAAGCACCTGTTCATGGTCATAAGATTTGAAATGATTACATTTGAGAGAATAATGTGATGTAGTGTTTCTTTGAAACCTCTTTTATAACTTTTAATATATTGTTACAAATAATATGAGACCCTCATCACACAGGTTAAGAACTTTGAATAGATAAATTCTGTTTTCAACATAGCAATGTATTCTTATTGAGCTGAGTTTATGTTTCTTTTAAGGTAATTTACACCCCACTGTCAGAGAAAGAGCATGGAGACAGAAGAGAGTAATTTTTCTCACACCACAAGTCATGACCAATGACATAAGTAGAGGATCCTGTGCCGCCAAAAGCATTAAGTGTGTAGTCGTTGACGAAGCACACAAAGCCTTGGGAAACCATGCTTATTGTCAGGTATGTTTTATCAAAACATTTAAAAACATATGATTATAATAAGACGTCACAACCAGTGAGAGATTTATGGCACAGTAAGTAAAGGTTCATAATGCACAAGGTCCTTAAGAACAAAAACAGATATTTAAAAAGTCAAAATGGGCGTGATCAGGACATACATAAGGTCAATATTTCTATGCTGGCGTGAATGCTGGGCATTAACATATGAAATTGAAAAAAAAGGACAGAGGCAACAAAACTGTGGTTTTACAAAAGGATAATGAGATGTTTTTGGAAACACAAATAAGGAATAAAGAAGTATTGAGAAAAGTTGGATTATAGGAATTTTGCCTCATGGAAGCCATCTGAAAGCATGAACTGGGCTCATAATCATGAAGGATGGAATTTAGAAAACTGTGCTGACGGACAAGGTAGAACGAAAAAGACAAGGAAGACAGGGGTGAACTTTTTTCAGGACATCAAGAACTACTGCTCCGGCTGCCAGATTAATATCATTAAATTATTAAAAAGAGCATATGACAGAAAAGAATGGTAATCCATGGTCTCCAATGTCTGCTGCTGCTGCTGCTGCTGCTGATGAAGTAAGTTAATGAGAATGAGAGCCGGTTAAGTGAAAGGTTTGAAGGTTGGATCAATACCAGGGACAAAAATAAAAAGATTGGATGAGGATGGGGAATGCTAATTTTGCTGGTAAAGACACAAAATGAGTACAAAGAAGCGGAAGCTAGTGACAAGATGGCCACTGTGAAATACTTTCGAAAGCTGTGCAATTCCTTTAGTGTGAGGATAAGTGTCAGTTTTTCAGTTCTGAAAAATGTTGGTTAGGTTATATTATGTGTAAATTTGCCATTTTAACGAGATATGTACATGTCTGTATCCATTACATTCCTTTCTTTTATCAACAGTTTACTTTTAATTTAGAATCATGGCTTAAATGGGAAATAATTGTATTTGCCGATGGGCTGAGCTCTTAAATCTTGACACTGCTTTGTAGAAGGCTAGGATTAGTTGGGCAAGTTCACAACTCTACTTATTGATCTCACTGGGCGCTGTTGGCCCTTGTGAAAGGCAAGGTGCTGTGGACATGATAGAGAGAGGCAGTGTGGACTTGCTTTTTAAAAAAAGAATCATCTTTATTACCATATATTATTAACGTGAACAAACATAAGTCACATATATACCAATCTGATGGCCCAGTGGTAGAGCGTCCACCTCGGAAGTGGGGATTCGAACCCCGGCCGAGTCATACCTAAGACTTTAAAATTGGCATTTTAGTAGCTGTCTGCTTGGCGCTCAGCATTATGAGAACAGTACTAAGACTGATCAGCCCGGTGTCAGCATACGGTGACTAAGTGAGTTATTCGAGTTGTGCTATACCTTATGGCTCTTGTGTGGCAGCACATAAACATGTCAAAATAGTGCCATCGCTGATATAACTTCCGATGTTGAAAAGTGATGTTAAATCCACAAAATAACAAAATAACTAAAGTCACACATATCAAATGAATGATTTTCTGTGTTTATATTCACAACACATGGAACATAATGAAGGAGAAGAAATTTCCATCATTATTTGGTACTTTTCTTTTCATATTTGCACATCAGATTATCACAACATTGAATTATTATCAAATTAACAACCACTATAGGCTTAGTTTGAAATTTTGCTTCATTAAAAACCAGCAAGCTCTAAGGCAGCTTTGTCTAAAACTCTCATTAACTAGCTCTTTTATTTAAGAGCAACTCTTTTCCTTTGTTCTTTCATTTTAAAAGGTTATTCGAGAGCTTGTCAATTTCACTGCAGAGTTTAGGGTCTTGGCACTCAGTGCCACTCCTGGGAGTGATTTAAAGGTGAGTTTGATATAAGGACAATAAACACCCATTCTTATCATACTTTCAAAAATAAGTAGAACTTGGGTTTGGGCCTTTAATTTAATCATAATGTTTCTATGTTATGTATTTTGTGCAATGCTTTATCGAGACTATCTCATCAATGCAGCTTTTGAAGTTTTGCTTTTAAATGTGTTGTAAGAAAAAGTCTGGATGAAGACAATGATCATATTTGAGACTTATGGATGTAGTTCATTTCCTTCCTTTCATTTGCTGGATCAGATACAAAATTTTCCAAACATATTTTCATTCTGATTAAAATAGTGGTAAACTCTTGAAGAAAATAATTTGTCTTCAAGAATTTCCTCCCCTTCATGAAAAAAAAAATAAAGGCATGAAAAATTTTATCTGAGACAAAGATTGACACATCATCCTTGGACATTTTGAAAAAGTCAACTCACTAAATTATGACACTGCCATTAGTTGAAATGTGTCTGATACCATCATTAACTTATTTTGAACATTAAAACTACTCAGATTTAGTAAGGATTTTCTTTTACTCACTATCTTTATGCTGATTGGGATGTAGATTGGGATGAACTCTGTCATCTCCGCTCTTTGTTGGTCCAATATCTGAATGATTCAAAGCCATGAGGTTTTCTCCCACAGTCCTTGGCCAAATTTTCCTGTAGGACTTCTTCTTCTTTTCTTTCCACCTACGGTCCAGTATGGAGCTTCCTCGAAAATTTAGTTCTGTCCTCTTCTGAAAATATGTCCTTCTTCCCTCAGTTCACATGACTCTTCAGATCAGGAGTGAAGTGCCTACACCTCAGGTCCTCTATTCCTTAAAAAAAAAAAATGTTATAGAAACATTAGTGGGGAAAATTCTGTGTCACGATGGGTCAATGATTAAGGTGTTGCTTTGGGATTGGGAGGTCCTGGGTTTGATTCCCACCACCAATGAATTGTGTTTTTTCCTTAAGCAAGAAAATTTACCCTAATGGCTTCACTCGACTCAGGTGTTAAATGAGTACCTAGAAATCGGCTGGTATTGTTGCACGAAATGTGTCATACTTTACTTTCTCCTCCCCAAGGGTATGCCTGCTAGGAGATAAAGTATTGTAACACGCTTTGAGCACTTTGAGACTGTTCGTAGAATGGTGGAAAACACAATATAAGTGCAATCTTTATCTTTTCAAAATATCACCCTCATGTAGTTTTCAATTTCTGTAGACTGAATCTTTTTCTTTTATTCTGTATGCCTGCAGGCAGTCCAACAAGTGATGGCCAATCTTCTCATCTCTCACATTGAGCTGAGATCAGAAGATTCCATTGATATTCGCCCTTACACCCATGAGCGCAAGGTTGATAAAATTGTTGTCCCAATGGGTGAAGAACTCAATGAAATCAGACTGAAGTATTTACAGGTAATTCACCTCATTCTCAAACATAACTGTTTTTCTTTTAAGTTATTCGATCTTTAACTTTTATGTCTTTTGTTGATGTTGTAATAATATATTTTGTTAAATCAGATTTATGCTTGGGCCTTTATATAAATCACAATTCACTTATAATATCCATGCACATGGCTAAATGACTTAAAGTTACAGAGTTTTGTGTTAAAGCACTCATGCTTAGCCTTTAATAGCTGTCAGATATCTTTGAAGAAGTAGAGAACTTTACACATCTGGGTGCCAATGCCTCTAAGGATGGTGGAAGCACACCTGACATTAGGAGGAGAATAACCCTAGCCAGTACACAGATGCAATGGCTATCAACCATCTGGAGGTCCAGTAAGATTAAGAAAAACACAAAAGCCTCCCTGTTCAAAAGGCTTGTCTTGTCTGTACTCCTCAGTGGATGTGAGATCTGGAAACTGACCAAAAGCAAGGAAAAAAGACTCAACATCTTCCAAAACAAATATGCCTATGGAGAATATTCAAAAGTAGATGGCAACAACATGTATCAAACAGTTAAGTACTTTAGATGGCAGGGACAGAAGAAATAAGTCAGGAAATTAGAAAAGGAAGATGGAAGTGGAAAGGTCACATACTCAGGAGGGATAGTGCTGATGATTGTGTTGTGGCAGTGGGTTGGACACCAAAAGGCAAGAGAAAATGTGGTAGACCAAAGTCCAAATGGAGAGGAATGGTTGAGGTTGAAAGGAAAGCTGCCGGGTGGAACACCTTGGCATCAGCACATGGGGCTGCTGAACAAGACTAATGACGGAGTGATGTTCAAGCCTTGTGTGCCTTATGGTGTGGACAGATATAAGTTAAGATATCTTTGATGTCCTATATGATGGAATATAAGAGCATTGAAATGTGAAAGATTCAAAGCAATTAATTAATTAACCACCTTTATCTGTGTGCCTTACATCACCCTTCTTTTTATCATCTGATTTATATTATGCCTAGTCAATATGTAACACCATCTCTTCTTCCTCTTCATCTGAGTCTGATACTTCAGTGGTGTGCCTTTGGTTGATTAGCTCCTTCTAGCAATAAAACTGATTCTGGTCTTTCCAGTAACGATCTCGTCTCTGTTTGAAAAATGCACTACTTTTGGATGACATGCTTTGTGGCAAACTATTCCAGATGCTGCATGTCTGCTCACATAATGAATATTTAAAAAGATATTTAATCTACATTTTCCTATCACCAATTTCTTTCTGGCAAACTATTCCAGATGCTGCATGTCTGCTGACATAATGAATATTTTATAAGATATTTAATCTACATTTTCCTATCACCAATTTATATTGGTGCCCCCTAGTATTGTGGCATTGATTCTGACCATACTTTTGTAGTAAATCTGAAACTTCTGGGTCGTATTTACGACTTAAAGTTTTGTAAGTTCCAATTTATCACTTCTTGATCCTCTGTAATATCCCGATGGTAATTTAAACTTTTGCAGCCATTCTTCATATGATAAATCTGCAAGGCTAGGTAACAACTTTTTTGCTTTTCGCTGCACATTCTCATATATATACATATACAGTGGTGACCGCCTAACATCTCGCCCCTCCGGAAAATGAAAAAGCGGGATCTTAGGCAGACTGGGATCTTAGGCGGACGGCGAAGGAGATAACTTATACAGCTCTCAGGGGCATTCATAATCATATCCAATCAGTGACAAATCCCTATGGAGGAGTGGTCATAATCAAACTTAAAGAAGACAGTTTGTTTTCACCTGTCAATCGCAAGACATGTCTTTGCTTTGCATCATTGAAATATACTCCCACGCAAATGGTGTGTTTATAGGTTGATTAGATCTAAAGCATCATTATCATTAATCCACTCTTGTCAAGCAGTAATTACCCAACATTTCAATTAAATTTGTTCTCTAATCTTATGACATAAAGTAAGCACATGCCCATTTAATATCTACCTGTTGACATCATCACATTCCAGCAAAGCAGAACAATAGTGCAATGATAGATTCCCTTGCACAGTCGATGACTGCCCATTGGTCTGTTTGTTTCACCTTAAACACGCAGGGTGACCAGGTGACTCTTACCTGTGCTCAGATGGCTAGCTACAATATCTTCTCATGTTTTTTACTGAGATGAAAGACAAAAGTGAGAGAAAATTGTTGTTGACACTTCGTTTAATTGGCCACACCACTATCTCAAAAAAGCGGGATCTTAGGCGATGGGGGCGGGTCTTAAGGGGCCAATTTATAGAGAAAAAATTCTTTTTCCCAAGGAAAGCGGGATCTTAGGCAGAATGGGGTCTTAGGCGGAGGGATGTTAAGCGGTCAGTACTGCATATATATACATATATATCAATGTTGTCATTGAAAATTTAAGAACTATGATTTGAGTTATGCATTTAATTTTTTTTCTTTCTGTATTTTGTTATTTTTCTAGCTGACATTAATATTTATGATCAATGACATAAATGTATTTTGTCCAATTGTCTTTACTTTACATTTCTATTTCCTTTTTTTTCTGAAAATATATAGAAATAGACTGATTAGCAGCATGCATCATGAATGAATTTTATTTATAATTATTCTTTTCAGATAATGCAAATGGTGGTCCAACGTCTTGTAAGGCAAAGGGTTCTATATAATAGAGAACCAACTAAGCTCTCAAAATTTCTTATCTTGAAGGCCAGAGATGAATACAGACAAAATCCTCCTCAGAATTTGGATGTAATCCTTGAATTTTTTTGCACTTTTCTTGCCTACAAATTTCGCTGTTGTACGATTTCTTAGCTAAACCGTAGATTAACTCACTGAATACTGATTCTGATCATGTCAGTCGCCGTGGACTGATTCCGATGCCTCATCGGAATACACTTTCCTAATTTTTTTAAAGAAGAACATGTTATGAGAGCGTGTCAGAATCCATCTTCAACACTTGATCTACCTTTTATTTCTTTTCATTTGAAATTTCAAGGAAATCCTGTGCACTTTTTTGTCACATGACTTGAGTGGCCGATTTAGAAGAAAGCTGGTGGTGCCCAGGAAACGTGGAAATATTTTCAAAGCCATCCAGTCGCAATGCAATACCAATACTGATAGCGAATCAGATAGGCCTATTTCTGATGCCGGTGATCCGGATTTTGTACCAAATGAAAGAGGTGTGTCTAATAATACACCTGTAGTGACCTTGTCTGCCACAACTGAGTCATTGCGAGCCGTTGGTGGTCCGTCTTCCTCTAGATCTACTTCAACCTCAAGTCAAACGAGCAGCGTTTGCCAATCTGATAGATCTAGATTGAGCGTGAGTCAAGATGTTTTTCAAACAGTAGGCAGTGACATGGACTCTTCTTATAAAAATAGCGATCCAGATGATGCCGATGATAATAGCGCTACTGATGATGAAACTGAAACTAAAGAAGTGTCAGTTGACAATAAGAATATTGACATAACAGTCACAGATCTGCCTGGTGATGGCAAGAAGAGTCTTTTTAATTTTTTGTTCTTGTTTCATGCTTTCATAATACTCGTTCAAAAAGAAACCAACATCATTTGAGGGTTTTTCATATTTTTATTTGGAGTTTATTATGGCATGTGTTATGTTCAAGAAATTTTCGAAAAAGTTCGAAAGAATAAGAAATTAACAAGTTTTACTATACAAAATCAGCAATGGTATAATATTCATGTTTGTTGTTTGTGAATGAGAATGAGTGGAATTTTATATGTCCAAATTTGATATAAATCAAAAAATTAGGAGTGGAAATATGATTTTTAGAAAATGCTCCAAAAATCCTAGTCTACAACGGTTGTGAAGTTGGCCAAAGCCCAGTATTCAGTGAGTTAAGAAGATTTTCGTGATAAACCTTCTACCTTCTAGGAATAAATATTCATTTTAATTATATTCTGATACAAGAAAGCACGACTCTAAGAAAAACTTGTTCATCTTTATCAAAGATCATCAGTTGAATCAGCTGTGCCCAAACAATTGATATTTTGTCTCAACACATCTTTCCTTTTATGCCATGAAAAAAATTGCCTTAAATGTCATATAATTTGAGACTTAATTTACATGATAGAGAGTACAGTTTTCGTCATTTATGTCTTTTTTCATCCTTCAGCCTTCTAGTTATGGAAATGTTGAAGCTGACTTTGCCTTGGCAATGAGTATTTATCATGGCTATGAACTCCTTCAGCTTCATGGCCTGAGGTCTCTTTTTAATTTCCTTATGGGCATCAAATCTGGAGAAAAAGGTTATGGACGCACACGATATGAATTGACGCGATGTTCACAATTCAATGATATCATGGAAGCCTTGTATTCTAAGTTTATGTCTCAAAGTGGTATTGGGTAAGTGTAACTTGAAAAAATAAAAAGATTTATGACTACAATTTTATACGCCTGATGTTTTGTTTTTTTTTATTCCTCATCCTTTTATGCCTGTTACAATAGTAATTTTAGAAATCTGTCTTTTTTATGATTATATGTGAATTAGCTAAATACCTTAAAATTTCTCCGATTCAATAGGTAACAAAAGAATAAACAAAAAGCCAAAGTAATGAATTTAGTGAGGACTAAGTCTTTTGTTATTATACAAAGGCATTGAAACTTTTACAGGTTTATTTCAAATCTCTTATTTTTCCTTAACGCTCTTACCAGAAACAAATTAGATCAAGACAAGAAAGTCATTGTGGGGCATCCAAAAATGCAACGCTTGGAAGAAGTTGTTCTTGCGCACTTCAAGTCATTTCAAGAAAGTGAGTCAGTTGCCAGAAAGATTTGCCATTGGTTTACATTGAAAGGCGGCACCTTGTGCTATAAAAAGACTAA
>JAOWAY010099976.1:0-17549 GCA_028565895.1 Goniobranchus geometricus
GAGTAACCATAACTTTTTATGTATTTTCATTCTAGAATCTAGATCTAGATTCATACTCAATAGTAGCAAATTTGTTAGACTCAGCTGATGAAGCAGGACGATTGGGACCATCAAAGACTCAACAACACTGCATGAGGTGGAAGGATAAGAGAGATGTTCAGATCTTTTAAACAAAACTCTTTCCAGCTATGCGATAAGTGCAAATGTGGACAGAGTGAGAGATGAAGCCAACTTGTGTAATCTCCTACACAAACATGGCCGTGGTCAATCAGATGATCTCCTACCTGCCCCTCCACTGAAAAACACTGAAGTGTTCCATCTGTTCACCCTCATCATGGTACACAGCCAATGCTCGTATAACTAGTTCAGCCATCAGCACAAAAGCCTGATGAGTTCATCAAAATCTATTTGAAAAAAGGTACATGTAATTAAGGATCTACTTGACATCACAAGAATTCAATCCAAATACTAAATACTTGTTCAATAAACATTCATTTTATAAATGATAAAACAACTCAGCCAGACAATAAAACATCTTAAAATACCCTCAGATATCTATTTTCATAGATTAAAACTTAATAAAACACAGCCTTTGGTAGAACATTGAAACTTTTCTGATCAAAAATAAAATCACACACAGTAAATGAATAGCGGTAAATAAATAAATAAATGATATAAAGAGGCAGGCAAAAGCATACTGGTCATTGAATATCCTCTATGAGTGCTAGGCATTACTGTTTTTGTGTAAGATGAAGATGTATAACTTAGTACTTCTCCAGTTTAGAGCAAATAAATACAATCACTCACTCTCTGAGTCTCTGGGCCTGTCGATCATACAGGAGACTGGAAGGGGGAATCTTTCAGCCAATTTACACCAGCCATCTCCATCTGAAGACTTATGGATGAGGATGGGGCTGTCTAGTCTGGTCCATTCTTTGATGTCTCTAGCCAAAATTTTATTTTCGTTGTCGTCCTCTTCTTCTGCCCCCTTTGATCATGCTTTGGAGGATTGTTTTTGACAGGTTGTTGTGAAGAGTGATTTTATCAGCACTCAAGGTAGTTTTATCATGAAATGCATAACAATAATTGATGAACGATTGCAGCAGTACATATTGTTTCTAATATAATTTTAGGATAAAAGTCAGTTCAAACAGATATCTGATAGTTTATCACATGAAGGGTATGCCAACAAAATGCATTAAGCATCATTTTTTAAATAAATCTCCTTAATTTGTGCATGAAATGACACTTTGTCTTAGTTTACTTGCTATATGGTGTTAACCTTTAACATCCTAACCTTCCTTCTCTGAGTACATCCTCAATTCCTGACTTTCCTCATGGCACTTCAAATAAAGAAACAATTCTATGATAATTTACTTAAAGTCCTATCTGTAGACTTCGATGGGTGAAAGTTGGCAGTGATAGTTGAGTAACTAACGAACACAATGACAGCAGAAAATTGCAAATCTAGCTCAATATCTGACCTCCTTTGTGAGGAATACTGTCAATTAATCGAGTCCTGTGCCATTCAATAGACTAGACCTCTAGTTCTAATGCTTCCATCAAACAATTCAATTTCAATGTCTGGATCAATAGAAGTTTTCGAATGTGCATTATCTTCATCTACCTATACGAAGTTGTTGAAAAAGGACGTAGATCAAACTTTTTGCTTAACTTGTGAATACCATTCACCTTTGAGACAATCATATTCTGCACAGAGTTTTTGAACTAAAGCTATGAAAAGTGACAGTAATAATTATCAGTTGGTACTTACTACTCATTTACCCATAAAAAAGAACACTTCCTGGCAAACAGAAAGGTGTAAGTAATTGTAATGATTATAGAGGAAAGCGTGAATCTCAGCAGAGGTTCAGGGCATCAACCATTGCTGTGGTACAAGTGGTTTAGGGTTGTTTAAGGTTAAACAAAACACATTATATTTAATCGTATTCAAATTGTCATGCCTTTTGCAAAATGTAATGAGTAGCAGACCTATGAGTGAGAAATCCAACAGGGAATTCCCTGAATTTCTCACAACACAAAAAAATGGAATTTATCTAATTTTGCTCTCAAACCCTTCACTTTTATGTATTATATATCTCTTAACATATATACATATACAGTAATATCTTTATTACAAAGAGGAAAATAAAATCTATTTTCTTTCCTTTCGTCATCGCATTTTCCTCATTTCAGAAATACTGAAGTTTTATCAAATAAAAAATTAAAACAAATCTACAACATGATCATCACAACCAAAAAAAAAAAAAAAAAAAGTTCAACAATAAGATATGTCTCCATAAAGTTAACTGCCATTTTTTATTCAGGGCATTATAAATTAAAAATTTTAAAAAGCCTAAGGCTGCTTCAAGCAATTGTGTGTGTATGTGTGCATGTGTGTTGTGTCAGTCCACTGACTGTCTTCTCGTGACCTAAACCATATTGCGAGCATGCCAACGCTTACAGAGGAAGTCTCCACAATGTCATCACAGCAAATAACTGCCTTCTAAGAGAGTCAAAGAAGATGGCAGTCTTGAGGATCACCCAATTTTGAAATGCTGTATAGTAAAATGATACTCAGAAACATTTCAATGAAACTCTTTTCCCCATTGCTGATTTTAAGACAACAACAAAGCACAGGCCTATTTAATTTCATGGTAATTATAGGGTCAAAACAGAAAACGCAAGAAAAGGTGTAAGCTTTCACCTGATTTAAGTCGGGGCCTGAAAACAAAATGTTATTTGGGAAATGTGTTGTTTGGTGTAAAAAAGTTTGTCAGAAATAGATGGATGGAACTGATACATTTACAGTCAACACTGCTTAGACTTGCAATCATGATGATGATGATGATGATGATGATGAAAATACTAATAATACTAATGATAAAAACAATCTTTAAATTATCAATCCCTCAAGGAGTCTTTTATAGTTAGGGAGTGGGGTGTGGGGAAACATGTGAGCATTCCCTACACCTAGTAACTTCCCATACAATCCACTACCAATTTTGAGCTCTTGGTGTTCGAAGGCAAAGAAAAACTGATACCAACATTTATAATGGATACTGACTATATACTGCAGTGCTAAAGGAAAAAAAACAACGTTTCTGTCCTTGTGAGTCTTCCTCCATATACATTCTGCCACATACAAGGGCAAAGGGGCCTCTGAGGTGCCAAGATGATGTCTAATTTGGCATTTCCGTCACATCTGGGTGTTTTCTTTGAGCTAGGTATTGACAGTTTCATCATTTGGATTGACAAAGTTTTCCGTCTGATTGAAGGCATCCTAAAGATAGATTCCACCACAGAAATTACCAAGTTTGCCTCACAATCTCCAGGAATTGGAAATGTTTTGGCATCCAAGAAAAGTGGCTGTTCTGACAGAACTACTACCATAAAACTCTGCACAACACCACCAAACACCCAGTGTCCATCCTGCCACTACCCATTGTTATATTTTCAGTGAAAACAATATAAGACTCAACTACTTCAAACCTCAATTGGATGAGTCTTTCTCTATGCTACATTTGCATCCATATCCTTTGCACAACACTTGAATTTGACGATGCTCTCCACATATGCTGTAAGGTTTCCCCGTCACTGGTGCTGACAGTCACCGTGTTTCTGATGACCTCCCCTCTCACTAAACATTTCAAACAAGACACGGCTCCACAAACCTGCCTAATTGGAGCATGTTCGATTTTCCTCAAAGGTCGTAGCTATTGTAGGAATGTCAGCAGCATCCATGATGATGCAGGTGCGGATTGAAATGAATCTAGGAAAATGATCAATTTACCCCAAAAGAAAAAAAAGTTATTTCAGAGCAAGAACAGCATACTAATATTTCTGTTGATGTAAGTCATCACCTGACTATAAATACCAAGCTCTTCATAAAAAAATAGAGAAAAAGTAAATTCTCGTTTACAATTTTTCTATGACATTACAATCACATAGTAATTTTTCACTTTTCACTAATATTAAGAACATGAACATCTTAAAAATCAAACATGGAATGACAAATCACTTTAATGAAATACTTATTTAATATAAAGTCATTTAAGTGCATTATGATCCAATGAGAGACAAACTCAATAATAGATGACTGATAGCAAAGGACTATGCAGGCATTGGGTGAACTTCATTTTTAGTTCATTGTAAATGATTGTTAGACCTGTTTGGAACCTAGACATTCTTCCCCATTTTCCATTTTTTAAAATGCATAAATTCAATATAGAGTACAAGCTAAATAGTTTTTATTTTGGTTGGGTGGTGTACATCATAATCTATCTTTTATTTCAGTGTATTTTGTTACAGTATACGAAGGAAAAGACCAAGAAGATAACATTACGCAAGTATAAGATTTAAGTCAAAAGGGAAAGGCAAAATGCATATAGTCCCTTAAATAGGATAAAAACGCAATACCTTCACCATCCAATGAAGTGAACACAAAGCCTGTGCATCAATCCACTCAATCTAAGAGAGTAAAGTGATATTCTAAGGCACCAAACTTCATCTATGCTTCACAATATTTGAAATGAATGCACACAAGGAAGTGTACATTCTTTTTATAAAAAAACCTCATAATCCTTCTTGAAAACTTCCTGAGATATGCCAATGTAATTGATGTAAGGCCGGCTTAATCACATGCACAAAACAATGGCTACTTAAGTTAAATATAAAAACAAAAAATGCCATTCACTGTCAACCAACTAGTCAACAAGAGACGGATCTGGTCTAAAAATCCCCATCCCATAGGATTCAATCCATAGAAATTAAATAACGAAACGAAACATAAATAAGTGTCAAAGAACAAATATTCTTGTACACATGAACTTGAGACATATAATGAGAGAGTTACAAATAAAAGCCATTTCAAATACAGACCTTTCAGAAATTAACATTTTGACAGTTTTGGTGCCACTAAGAGCTAATGTAGTCCAGCATTTTAGTGTTGTTGAATAGGGACTAAAAGATGTATACTTTGTATGATGGCATATAGTTCAAATCAAACGTTTTACAGAAATCAATATTGGTCAAAATTTGTAATCAACATAATCTTATATTAATAGATAACAGAATTATGAACAAAGAAAAGATAGACACAAATCACTTTGCATGTAATCTTATACCTTTAAGTAGTGATGGGCAATATCAGTTATATCAATTTCAATACGATATAGAAATTTTTTTCACAAAAAATATTTATAAATCGATATTTGTCGATATTGCAAAATTGTGGCTGATATATCTAGTTGCCTTCAAATATCTATATATTTCAATATCTATCAAGTCTTGTTGATTTCCAAAATTTTCTTGCTTGTAGTGTAAGTGAGCAATGTTTCAGGCAATAGAATAAGGCCCAGGCTTTTTATAATAGTGACAAGTTATACAACATAATTTTAAGAATCTGAATAGTTTCAGTACAAATATTAGGAAAACAAGACCATTTATTTTCGGCCTCATTAGTTTCTCTGTAGTTTCAATATTCCTCATGGCTGCTTATTTCTGGAATTGCATTGGGAGTGGAAGTAGTGGAAGTATTGAAATATCAATATCTTTTTAGATGCTTCAATACGATATTGATATTTTGATACAATATGCCCATCACTATATTTAAGGCATTTGAATACACAGGTTGAAAATGCCTTATATTTTACTATTTAACTAAATCTATTAAGAGTGAGTGTAGCTCTAGTCCCAGAGGGCATCATTTTTTAAGTAACTGCTTCCGTTGTTGTTCTAATAACCCCTCAAGATGATCTGCACGCTTGTTGGCTGCTTGGTATTGTTGCCTTAGTTGGGCTACCACTTCCTCCTTCTTCACTATAGCCTGCTTAACTCTGGGAAAATTATGAGAAAATAAATGCTTAATTTTAGTGATGACTTATGTCATGTAATAGGAGACATTGTAAATAAAATATATTGGCTTGAATCAACGAGAAGAAACATGCATACCAATATGAATTAATTTCAGCATCCATTACCCAACCCAATGAAAAATGGATAAAAAAAGAAGTTAGATGCAACATATATCATTGTTCAAAATTCAGGGATGAGTACCCCTCTTGTAAAAAGAAAAGTGTCAGAGTCCTAGCTGTATCCAGGGAAAGCATCTTGGTTCGGGAAGCCAAGCCCTCAAAAGCTCTGAAGGCCAATGACAACTCCTACGCATATTTCGGGCTCAAGGACTAGTTTATCTGAGTATTTAGACGTATTGTTGTTACTATTATTTCATACGATGATGTAGAAATCTAGAACCTAAATCTACAATGTCTGGGCCTAAATTTAGGATATATAGGACCTAGACTTATTCATAATCAAGATGAAAGTATATGCATACGGCTTCTGCAAGAAATCTCGATCTAGATCTACACACACTGAAACCACTGGCGACAGCTTATCTTTTCTAGTTTCATTCCACTTTATATCTGAACCACAATGACCACATTAAACCTAAGAAATCTCATCTGATACAGTGCAGACCTAAATCAGAAGTGCAGTCCAGACTAGAAGTCTAGATAATAGCCTACACCTCCATTGTGGTACATTTATAATCTTCCATTTCTCTATTCTAGATTTAAATTACCTAGTGCTTAAACTAGGCTTGAAAAATCTTTTGAATTATATTATTAGAGGTAAAGTGGACTCCACATAAGAGGCCGCCATGTTAAAGCTGATCAGCCTTGGAGGCAGCTGTTTCTGTGCAATGGAATTTTTTCTTCTTAAAAGTCACCTCTAATAGGCAGGATCCATTGCTTACAGTCCACGAAAGCAGCTGCTTTCTTCTCATCTCAAATGATTTTTTATTTCAACATTTTCCAAAATTATTTCTCCTTTAAGAGTTAGATTATGAAACAACTGTCTGCGCCCCAATAAGCATGTGTACCTATGATAGCACACCTTTTCTGACAGCTATGATGTCATTCACCAAACACTGGCCTTTGGCTTTGTGGCAATGCACTCTCTGCTGATGTAATTGGTGACCAGAGTACCCATCTGAGTTTTCCATTCAATGACCTGGTGCTAAATGGCCCAAGGATTTAGCATGCACAGGTAAAATTAGTTGTGATTATACGTGGTTAGCCGGCTTGCTTCCCTGTTAAAACTTTTGACTGAAGCATTTTCATGGCTTAATGAAAAAATCTCTGTAAGCCTTTCTTAGACTTTCTAGCCAATCAATGAGAATTTTGTAAACAACAGTCATTTGGTTGTTTGTAATGGGCTACCGTTCACTTTACTCATCTCCTACACTAATGTAATGAAGACTTCTACCTTTGATCTGTCTCATTCAAGCAATTCTATCCTTTCTCTTACAGGCAGTCCGTCAAAGAGACCCCTTTTTTGTCCCCATGGACCTGCCTCTTATGCAGAGACCCCGTCATCGGTACTAATGAGGATCTCCAAGAGAACTTAGAAAGCTGCAAAAGATCTAGGTTTAAATCTGAAATCTTTTGAATAGAGTACACAAAATTCCTTCCACATAGCTCTACATTTGATAAGGAAATGGATGAGAAAATGATGAATGAAAAAGCTCTTTAAAACAGGAAAAATTAGGATTCTCAAGTAAAGACTGCAGGCTTCCTATTTAGATAGTTTACTCAGAAAACAGTGATCTGATTATTACTTTGCTATTGCATTTTCTTTTTCTCTGCTTTCAATACACTTTCTCAAGATAGTTGACAAATATTTCTACACCTAATAGCAATTCTGGACTCCATGCTTTTCCTTTCTCAAGACAGCATTTATGGCTACGAAAAAATCACTCTTAAATGCTCTCATAAATACCACAATACAGATCACAAGTAATTGGAACAAAAATACTGACAGAAAATGAAATACCCTAAATTTCTAAATGTATTGTGACAGGTACTATTCCACAGGTAATTAACTGAAACAAAGGCAATTTAAAATTACTACAGATTTCAATAATAGAAGAGCTTCAACTTGCATGCTCTACGTTAACTCAAAAGCGATTCTGAAGGGTCTGCTTCAGTTTCTATTCACACCTTATATTTATAACAATCTAAGGAAATGTCTAGAAAAGGAACAATCAGGAGCATGCTGAAGATGACATACAGGGTCAAATAACAATGATGCAATAATACTAGAATAACTTATCCCAGTCTTTCTAGGTCTAATGATACGTCAACCTCATTCACATGTCAGGTCAGAAATTCACAATGCAATATGCATAGAGTTGGGCCATGCCCACAATAGCTTCAAATTGTTTTAGGCCAAAAGACATCACATTAAATAATATAACAATTGCCAATTTTTCATAGTTTGAAGGATGACTAAAAAAAAAAATTTAAATCAGACAAAATTTAGAAAATGCTCATCCCTGAAAATTAATAAAATAAAAATCATGTTCCATAAAGATGTGAGGGATATTAAATGACTTCTTAACTCACTATTATTCAGACTTGAAAATCTAATTCTTAAATAAAATCAGAGCTAGCTTGGAATTTCTAAAAGGACACAGAGTTATTTTTTCAAACTCCAATTTGGGACAATTTCTCATTAGGATAACTTGGATGAAAGAAACTAATAATAAAAATTTGCTGGGGTGAAATGAGAAAGAATGTCTTCTTTACCTTTTGTGCACTTCTTCCATCTCCTCATCCTTTGCAACTTTAAGGTCCTCCATTTCATTTTTCAATTTTTCTATTTCTATGCGGTGACGAGCCCTGAGCTCTGATATCTCATGTTTGATCCTTTTATTTTCCTCATCTGTCGCAACAATGCGATCTGCAAACTCTTGACGGATTATATCTGAGACATGACTTCTTTCTGAGTTCATCTTTTCAATAAGCTGAATGAAAATAAAATGTTGATAAATTCTCAGTGACACTTAGACTGAAAATTGATTACATAAGGTAATAATCAGTTTCAATGATCAACATTATTAATTTTATTAAAAGGAAAAGTGATAATATTTAGGATTAAAGAATTCATGATAAAAATACACAAAAAAGAAATGCAAACAAGTTGTCATTGAAAATATATGTATCACACCTGGAATAGAAGGAATTGAAGGCATGATCATTATCAATGAAAGAAAATAAATTGAACAGGCTAAAAATATTGCTGACAAAATATCAAAGGCAATGTATTCACTCAATTTATGTCTCAAAGAAAAGGAAAAAGAAAGGACATAAGTAAGTTTATAAATATCAGTTAAATCAATTCTAAATTCTAGGTGTGTGAGATTCATTAGATAACTGTGATATGTTAAGATTGACGTATTTCAACATAGGAGGCCTATCTTCTACAGAGTGCCAGTGATAAGGCAGATGACAACTAGATCTAGATTACGGATTCTCAATCAGACTTTCAATGCACACCTTTTTCTGATGTGCATCTTTTGTGGATTTCATCCTTTTCTTTGATGCTGATCTAGATCTAGGACTTGTTAGATATTTAATTCATTTGACTGTGAGTGGAACTAACCTCAAGCAAAGGACTGAGCATTGTATTGAAAGACTGCTGCTATGTATGGACAACAGTACAAATTTTAATCATTGTTTGTAGTCACAATAAATTTGGTTGGAGGTATGGCCACTCAATTTGCAAGCAACTGAGGGAAGAGTACCGTGTATGGTACTTTTCTAAAAAACAAAGGCATGCGAAATATTGGCAAAATTTTTATATGCAGCATCTTAACCCTACAAACGCGCTTTCCAGGTATACCATTGTTACACATTAAAACACTGCATGGGAAACACCGGCCTGCCTTAAAGTCACTTATGTTGCCCAAGGCGCTGAACACAGGTTTGCCTGACCCAGCTGGTATGTTCACAAGAAGCTGAGGTATAAGTTGCCCCAGGAGCTGATCATTGGTTTGCCTGATCTAGATCATATTTTCACAAGAGGCTGAGGTATAAGTCTCTTTTCATAACATTTTGTCACTCTAGTGGCCCCCAAAAACATAAATCCTGCTTTCTGATCAGTCCACTAATCACAAAGCAGGAATAAGGATACTGCACATCTCTAAGCCTTTCATCTCTCACAAACTTTCTTTTATTCTATATCTTATTATAAAATGAAATCTTTCTCTCTTCAAAAGTCTAACATTTGTCATGATGTTTACAAAAATGTTTGTGGAATTCTAAACAATCTAAAATAATAATAAAGAAGTTTGGAAAACACCTAATCTTTCCCTTTTTTTCTATACTTACAGAAGGAAAGAATTAACAGGCTATGATGGAATGAAGAAAATACAGCGAAGACTTTAGCAAATACCAGTACCTTTTTCCCATCCAGTATCTCTTGGTCCTTTTGTCTTATCATCACCTTGAATCTTTCATTCTCACCTTCAACTTCTGTCATCTTCGCCTACAAGAAAAAGGAACGCAAAAAGCATCCAAATATATCATGAAAAGCCATTTTCTTTAATCATCAAAACTAAAGAGCAACTATCTATACAAGGCATTAAAAAAAAAATTATTACTGCATGTCTTAGCAAGTATAAAATATAACAAGTCATTATCTCAGTATAATTCACTTTCACCCACCTTGATTTCATTGTGTCTCTGAACAGCTTTGCGTTCTGACTGCTCTAACTCTCTTGTCTCTGCCTCAAACTTTTCTCGCATCCTCCTGAAATGCCAATATATGTGATAAATGTGAAAATGTCATGGGTCATATGTGAAATTATGCATATTACAAACAATAAACATTAAAAATTATCCTTAGAAAGCATATGCATATTACAAACAATAAACATTACCTGAGAAAGCATACACATTTGAAAACCCAAAAAAGAATAAATATTACCCTAAGAAAGCATATGCATATTACAAAATATAAACATTACCTAAGAAAGCATATGTATTTGAAAACCAACAACAACAAAAAAGAATAAACAATGCCTTAAGAAAGCATAAGCATATTACAAACATTAAACATTACCTTAAGAAAGCATATGCATTTGAAAAACACAAAAACTTTATTTTAAAACAAAATAATCAGTGGCAACATTTTTCATTTTTTACAACCATCGCATGTAGCTGTGGATAAAATACATTATGACTTCTAAGAAACAAACCTGATCTTCTGGTCAGTGCTTCTTTCATTTTCTTCCCTAACGGTAGATGCATCTTCCTCAAGACGCTCTATCACCATTTCTATCTCTTTGTCTCTTTCCTTTTTCACCTAAAGCAGAATACAATATTCAAGATTATACAGTGCAATATCACAGATGAATTTAAAAAGGAAAAATTTTTTTTTAAGTGTGTGCATTTTAAAAATTAATTCTTTATCATCGAAATACTCAAGGCTACCTCGATCATAATCTTGATACCTTCGGTATGTGCAGACACTCATGTAGATATCATTCATCATGGCATAAGACAATGAAAACCATAAAATAGAAGCAATGAGAATTACTTATCGTAATAGCATTCCTGTCGCATGGATCTTTAATTTACAAAATCCTTTTGTAATTTGTATTGAAATAATAAAGAGACACTCAACAGAATTTATGACAAGTCCCACAAAACTCACTCACACAAACACACAATTGCTTACTTGATCTCTAAGTTCTCTTTCCTTCTGCACGAGCCAGGTTTCATGCCTTTTCATATAATTCTCTTCCCATGACTCTTTCTCTATCTTGAGTTTTTCCTGGAGGTTTTGTGTTTCAGCCTGGAAAAGAAATATGGCACAACCCATGAAGCATTTATACTTTCATCACATGTACATTTGAAAAAAAAACCCAAAGTCATATTGTATTCATCCTATTAAATGAATCAAACTTCAACAAATTTACCAACATAGAAACTTATTCAAACCAAAATGGAAGGAATTCCTTTGAACAAATACAATTATCAAATTACTTAACATCTTGACTCATCCATTCACAAAACAGTACAATTCAAATCTGAGCTATCTGAGATCCATTGCTCAAGATCGTTGCACATGGAAAAAGCTAATATTCCAGATCTATCAGCCTGTTAATGCATCCAAGTTGGTTGACTAGGATGCAAATGGCAATAAAACAAGTAAGTCTACACCTGTTATTTGACATTATTCCTTCCAAGATGGTTCGTTCAGGATTTTGATGCTATTTGATATGGCCCAGATAGCTACCTTTCTCTTCACCTGGTATTTACTAGCCATTCTCTTTCTATTCCAAGTTCGTCCCAGATGAATCCCAGATGGATTTGGTTGGGTTTTTAAAAAATCTCTGGCATAATGTTACATCATTACCCACGTTGTTCTCAGCAAGCCTTCTCCATTCAATATTTCTTATTTCAATCTTTTTGCTGTGTTTGCAGCAATTCCTTAACTGGCCGACCTTTTTAATTCTTCATGTTTGAATTTTGCATTTTACTCATGATAGCTGGGAGCTTCATCAAAACTTTCTCGAGGACTCTCCTTACAGTGTAGATTTCTGGTAATCCGGAAAAGCAAGACCTCTCTAAAATTTGTGTAAAATTTACTTTGTGCTTTATATATACCTGTACCTTATTGAAAAAGATAGTGACAGAGTATATAACTCTACCTTATGTCTCCTCTCTTGTTCCCGCCGAGCAGTGTCAAACTCTTCTTTCATTGTTTCAAGTGCATGCCTGTGGTTATCTTCCAGCTGGCGTTGCAACTTCTCGATCTCGGCTTTTTGACGTGATGAGGATGAAGCCACCCTGTCTTTTTCTTCCTGAACCTCCTGATAAAGGCGGCGACGTTGCTGTTGATATGCTTCTTCCTCTTGTTGTAGTTGCTTTTCATATCTGGGAAATACATTATTCAAATTAAGGAAGAACCATACTTTCTTCTCATAAAATATTCTAAGGACTTCAATGATCCTGTAACAAAGGTGTGACATTAAAAGAAAGGTCAACAATATCACCACTATTTTATCGTACACAAAACACTTTATGTGTAGGATGTCAGGGTCAGGGCAATATTTCTTGATGAATTTCTCAGTTTTGCTCGAAATAAAAATTCAGTTTTGCTCGAAATAAAAGTTGACAAATCACAAACAACTAAGAAGGTAAATGATTACACCGTGCTCACATACCTTGAGAAAATAGATATTAAAATGCTATTTTTCTTCTCCCTTTGTAAAAAATTAGTTATCCAAGGGAAGATAATGATAAATTTATGAGTTCAAAAATTTGAGGTAGAATGCCCTAAGTACACTTTTGTAGGAATTAATTACTACATGTCTTAGGGAAAAGATAAATGAGAACTTGTTAGAAAGTATGACTTGAGATTTTCAACACAGATAAGCGATAAAAAAATTTACCTTTGCTTTGATATTTCCCTCTCCCTTGCACATGCAGACTCTTTCTCTGCTGCCAGCTGGTCCCTGAGTTCTTCAGTCATTTTGACATACTTCTGAGCAGCTCTTTCATCTGCCTCTAGTAATTCTGCTTCGTGGATCTGGTTAATTTTCTTGATGTCAGCTTTATGTTTAGCGATCAATCTTTGAATTTCAGGTTCTAAACCCTTGACTGTCATCTCCTACAATGGTATCAAACATTGAGAAATGAAGAATAAATGTGATGCCATAATGCACACACATTTATTTTTTTTTTTTAATTAGTTTACCAGAATATCATTCGCTGCACTGGTTATTCCATAGCTCTGTAATCTCCATGAAAAGTAAAATTTACTTTAGGCCATTAACTGTAGACAAGAATTTTTCTCATAACTTGTGAAGAAAACCTTATGTTTAATCTATATTGAGTTACTAAGACATGATTTCAAAACGACAAGAAACTTATTGAACTGAAAAAAGAGGGCACAGATATTAATTTGCCTTCAATTTGAATGGATAAATATGTCAACTCCACTGATAAACAAGGTGTTTAGGAGGAGACTGAAGCATACTTAATGTTGACAGGTTTAAGGGTGAAAAGCCCAAAACTATATGAAGCACTTCTCTTACCGGCATTTCTGTATTGCTTTCCATGATCTTATGAATATAAGCAGCATTTCTTCTTCTACATTGTTGTTTCGTTGTGTTTTGGGGGATAATGTTGATAGGTTTTTGTGTTCTTTTATACAAACAATCTATTGCAATATTTATTATTTCTTATGACAGTGCTTATTTTTACATGTGACAATATGAGAAAGAAATAAGCCTTCAAAACCACTTCACTCTGCCCACCAGTGCAAAGTAATGCAAAACTTTAGACGAATCAAAACATCAAGAGCCTGAGCAGTTTTATTACCAGTGTTAACTTAGGGCTTAGGGCCTATCAATCACAAGTCGAAAGCATTAGGCCTACATGATGTAATTCAAAGGGGTAGATCTAGTCATCGTCAGCCCTGTACCAAAAGAAGACGGTATAATGCTATGCCACTTCTGAGAGAGTTGTATTGGCCCCCGTGGAGAAAAGAATCAAATAAAAAAATTGCCACAATTGTTTATAAATGCATCCATGGCTTGGCTCCCTCATACCTTGCGGAATTGTTCACTTTGAGAAACCAGATCGAAAATTGAGATCAGCCCATGATAATCTCACCCTTCAGATTCCAGGGCAAAGCCAAATGCTGGTACTTGTTGCATCTCTCATTCTGGACCAACTATTTGGAACCAACCAGTGTGTGGTTTGAGGGAAGCTGAGTAATCTCTAGACCCACCTGTTTACAAAGGCTTTCAGAGAATGATTATCTTTAAATTCTTGAATTATACTGATGTATATTTTTACATGGACTATTCAATTTATTTTAATATGTTATGACCTGTCTACTTAATATCCCAGTCTTTCGTACAATTGTGTTTTAAATTATTCCCTTTCATGTCCTTGTGTTACCGTTCTCATACATATTATGTGAAGCGCCCAGAGCTTGAGATTATACTCGAGATTGCAGCACTAAATAAGGGTAGATTATCATTATTATTACCATGGCAATTAGAAAACCACACCCATTGTTACCTACATCTAGGTTAATTGGACACAGCCCTATTGTGTCAATGGCCAACCTTGCTCATCATACATGTATGCAAAGCATGCGCGCACACACACATAAATGAAGGCACCATAGGTATCTTTGCTCGTTTCCAAGATGATGTTTCATGGGTTCTGTCATAAGATTTCAGAGGCCAGCATTTCCTTGAAATCTAAATCTAGATGGCCTACACTATATAAGAAAATTTTATGTACTATATCATTAGAGCCATTACAAGGACTTGAAATTGGCGCGTGCTTCAGACCAGAGTGGCCGTGCTTGAGTATGTGTAGGTTATATATCAAAAAACCGGTAAGATAAGAGGAAACTTATCTGCCTGAGTCGGGAGTTTGTTTTGTGTTTATCTGCAGTGTCGACCGTACTTAATTTCCCTCCGAAACTTTTCATGAAAAAAATAGTTATAACATTTAAAACAAGTACACACTTTGATTCTTTTTGTCTTGTCTTCAATCCACTTCTCCCTGCGCAATTTTTCAGCAGCTGAATGGATTTCCTTCAACTTGGTCATCTCTATGGCATGACTAGAAAAATAAATCGAATCATATTAGAGAAAAAGATTTCCATGTATGGGACAGCAAGAGGGGGAAATGAGATTTGCAATTAGCATTGCTTCAAACTGATTATAATATGTGTTTAAAGGTATCATTGGATTTTCTAAAGGAAAGAAGGCAAATCATTGTAGGTCTTCTTAAAAGGAAAAATCCAATCTGACGAGAACAAGGAACACTTTGTTTTTTGATTTTAAAAATACCTTAAGTAAACACATCAAATGTAAAATTATCATTGTTGCTTTCATATTCATTTTGACACAGCTAAAAGAAGCAGATGCCATCAAGAGTTTTAAAAACATCTGGAACTCAAAAATCTTTTCAATGAAAACAAACCTCAGGCTGTTCTGCTCAAATGTGCTGTCAACCCTGACAAATGCTAATGGGACTAGGAAGATGACCAAACAAATAGAAAAAAGAATAAATCCCTTTGAAAACAAATACCTATGAAAAATCTGTTATATCAAATGGCATGACTTCAAAACATCTGCAAAAATAAAAGAGATGGGAAACCAACCTCTGTTAGCAGGTATAACCAGAAAAGATGACAGAAAATTGGCTGTGTCTGCAGATGGGAAAGCAACAGAATGACAAAACAGGATTTGAGCTAGGAAGTTGTTGGCAAATGAAAGAGGGGGAGACGAAAGAAACCCTGAGAAGAACATTTTTTAGAGAGCCAAAAGGAACAGGTTAAGAATTCATGAGGGGACTGATTGATACAAACCAGAGCATTATAGATTGGAGACAAATTGTTGCTGCCCTATGCATCTGATGCACTGGAAGGATGTAAGATGTAAGAATACCAATACTCAGATGGTAGGGAGCATCTTAATTTTGTAGGCATAGGATTTGTGCATTTGTTTCTGAGACCCACATATCAGATCATCTGGTTGCTGCTGCAGAATGGTCAGAATGTAGAGATTTGATTTCTCATTTTGTTCTACCCCAGAATTTTGTTGTGTATGGGATTTGAGGGCCATTGGAGACATTGAAATCAGAAGTCCCATCTGCAGGTTCTAAAAGAATCCTTGACAGTTGGAAATTGAGAAATACAGGGTATTTTTTCTTTCTTTCCCCTGATAACAAATCTGAGTAACTCAAAGTATAGTTTACCTTTTTTTGCATATTATCAGATATGTAAGATTTTGTGATACCATTGTTGAGTCTGTACTCTCACGATGTCATTCACTTCAGAACTTAATGTGAACACCCCCATTTTCATGTAAAATGTCCAGTCGCTTGCGCAGCTTACGCCAAATGTTTCTAGGCATCTCCATGGATTTAGAGTCTACAGCTTCTGGAATCTTTTCTTTTAGGTGATAAATTTCTCTGACTGGCATATGAGACCTTCTTAGTCTCATGCCTTCTTTTATGATTGCCTTCGGTCACTTTCAAAAATCTTCTCACCTGGATGATATTGTGGGCTTAGAGAGACATTCTTCCTAGCTTTGCTAAAACATTAATTCAGCCTGTCTCAGTTAAGTTCATGTGCAATGGTCTGAGGGCACACTCTCCCAAAGTCCCTCCTGTGATCTTCTTATGATGATAACAGATTTATAATCATGGTTCCACATGTATACAGTAACTTTTTATGATCATCTTCCATTGTAGATATTTTATTTTGATTGCTGTTGTACCTGTCATTAGGTGTCACCTCATAACTTATAGAGAAGGCATCGTCATTTACTAAAGATGTCAGAACTAAATAATGAGTGATCTCATGTGAATGAAACATAATATATGAAACCAATCATGAAAAACTTCCCTCTCATATTATGCGCTAAACTTGATATGTGTACATTAAGCTATTTTTGAGTTGCTGTGATTCTTTATCGGGGAATAAAAAAACAAACAAACCCTGTATGCTCTTACCTTTCCTTTCATTTCTTTTCTTTGCCTTGACAGATCTCAGAGCCAAAGTCTTTTTTTTTGTGTCCTGAAAGGAATGCAGTGGTAAAATGCTTGTCAAGACATTTTATATCGAGCCCTAAAAGAGGTGCAGTGTTGTGGAGACCCAAGCCAAAATAAAATAAAAAATTATGAAGATAAAAACCAGTACAAGCAGCTGTTCTTAGTTGATTC